>PVLA01008495.1:0-50172 GCA_004027455.1 Hydrochoerus hydrochaeris | reverse complement strand
CTCAGACAGGTCCCAAGCCCCAACAGCTGGCAGCCAGCCCCACTGTGCCACACCCTACACCACATCTGTCTGTGTGTGCACGCCTGGAGGTGCAAACCCACGCTCTGGCTACACAATTCGCAGGTGTCTTGTGCGCTGGTGTCTGTGTGTGTTTGGGCTTGTGTGTTTCTGAAAAGGATGGTAGGGGCCAGATGTGCAATCTGCATGTGTGTGTAAATAAAGAGCTGGGCACCACACGCACACATGTGCACGTTTATCTGCTTCCAGAACTCAGCGCTTCCTATGTCCCTTGACGCTTCATGCCTACCTAGCTCACCCGCTGAGAGGTAACCAAGCTTCTGCCCCCAACACACTGAGCAGGTAATTTCCCTCTACCGTATGGTAAGTTGGAGAAGCCTTTGAGTGACAATTTGTCAGTCATCTCTAAAGTGGAAAGGAAGCTCCTCAGCGTGACGTGTGACCTATGGGGCACCCTGAGTGGGGACAGCAGGGACCAGGGGTGGGAGGCCTCAAATCCACGCTCTGCAGCACCCAGGCCTTCCTCATGCCAGTGCACCTCTGGGCCTGCTGCAGGGAGCTGACAAAAGGCAGGAGGGACGTGGGCCTCCAAGAGGGACTTCCCTTCGTGGCTCCACCCTGGTTCTGCCAGAGGACAAAGGACAAAAAAGAAGAATCAAGATGTATTATGTACAGGTGCAAAGTCCCTAAGATGAATAGGGTCACGATGTGTATCAATCACATGCCAATAAAATTAATTTTAAAAAATAATAATAAAAATCCAAGGGGGAAAAAACCCCTTTCTTACCCAAACCCCTCCCACCTCCGGCCTCCAGTACCCTCCAGCCTCTCCTCAGCTCTGCAGGGCTCCTGGCCACCCCTGGTTGTCCCCAGCTGTCACATCTGTCCCTCCTCCAGCCAACAGGCATGTCTCCAAGCCCACCACTGGGACACATTCATTCATTCAGCTGTGCCCCAGCCATGGCAGGCAGCATGTGGCAAATGTTCCTGGAACCTGGACACATCCCCGACTGCTTCCTGCCCCCACGGGACAGGCAGCTGCCCCCGTCCTTCTGGCTTTCACTGCATCCAGTAACGAGCTGCCACCGCCACACCCAGATCCCTTTGTTGCACACCTCCTGTTGCTTCACAGTCTCAGAAGCTGCTTACAGACCGGAAGGACCCGTCACCCCATGGATGGGCCACAGAGGACGGGCGCGCAGGAGCTAGGGCGTCCACGGGATAGCCGAGGCCAGGAGGAGGTGGCCTGCTGAGAAGCCCATTGAATGTGCAAGGGGTAATAGCATCATTATTATTAATGAATCATTGCTACCATTGTCATCTCCATTTTCTCTGGATATTTACAAACATTAGCTTGTTTTATTCTCCCATAGGAAACCGAGCATCAGGGAGGTTAAGCAACTTCTCCAAGGTCACACAGTGACTGGGAGGAAGTGGTAAGGTTAGAACACTGTTGGTGTGAATTCAAATCCACTGGTCCACACATCAATGACTGCATTTGTGGCTGGGCTTTAAGAGTCACCTCAGACCTTGACCGTGGGCTGGCCTCCCTCGGGGCCAGTGGGAGAGCAACCCTTCCCACCAAGCCCCTTTCTCCAGTGCTAGCCGGTCCAGGGGAGGGCTTTGCTAAAATCTGAATTATGGAAATAGCTTGTCAGTTACCCCGGGTGGCTGTGTAAAAGAATTACTGCAGCAGTCACGGTGAAAAGAAAACTTTATTTTCACCACTTTCCAGTAAAAGCTAATTCAGAATAACTCCATTTAACAGTTATTTTATGCTGAAATACTGAATACCTCGGGGAGTCTTTTAGGGATTTTAAAGTCTCTTTATTTATAAATGATTCATGCTGCATTTGCAGAAAAACCTACAATTAGTGTGGGTAGCACAGAAGCTCCTTAGGGAAAGGTAAAAAAAAAAGAAAAGAAAAGAAAGAAAGAGAAAGAAAATATGCATGCATTCTCGGCACCCCTTTCCCCAGCCCTGCTCTGCCGTGGACTCTTAACAAGAGCCGGGAGAAAAAGGCGAAGAGGTATTTTGTCCAACCCTTCAAACGCAGCCCTGCTTGACGGTGCTGGAAGTGCCTGTCCCATGTTCTGTGCAGCCTGCAGAATTTGCTGTGTGCAGCTTCTGTTCTGCGTGTGCAGAAGCGCAAAGAAACCAGAGCAGCTTTGGCCAGAGCCTGGCTCAGCGGCACCCAAAGCAGCGTCCTGAGAGTGTGCTGTGGTCCCAGGGGCCCTGTGACCAGGAGAGACAGTGACAGGCAGCTTCTGGAGTCTTCTCCTCCGTGCAGAGCTTAGGAGGACAGCTCCCAGGTCCCCAGCCCCTCTGAGCCTCCTGTCCTCACCCATCTAGTCACCTGTGGGTCTGTGTCATCTGGTCATCTGGTCATCGGGCTGTCACCTGCTCCCGGGACAAGTGTAAGATGCTCTCTGACCCCAGGAAGTGCACAGGCTGGTAGCAAAGCCAGACACCGCACAGAGGAGGGTGGGACAGAGGCTACCTGGAGCTCAGGCAGCACAGAGACACTGGGGTGCGGGAGGCAGGGAAGGCCCGGCGGAGGAGGGAGGTGATGTCTGTGCCACTCGGGGGAAGCTGGGTAGGCAGAGCTGGCCACGGGGCAGGGGCAGGGGCAGGGCCCTAGCGCACACCCTACCACAAGGGGTGCAGCTGCATGGGTCCCCAAAGCGGGGGCACCTGGGGGACAGCTGGGGTCGAGAGGGTGGTAGGAGCTTTCCAGTGTCCTCCAGGTGCTGGCTTCCCTCAGGGTTTTGCAGAGTGACAGGAGAAGGGGCCATGCGGGGTACGGATTGTTATCCAACCTCACTACCCCACTGAGCAGCCCAGGAGGGGCAGATCTGACTTGGAGACCAAACGGGACTTTGCCGGCACGCGACCCCCTCACCCTGCACATTTCTTGTCCTTCCCTAATCCGTGAGTCACAGCGACGTGCTGATGACGTGCGGGGTGACGGTGTGGCACGCTTTTGCCTATGCAGTCAGACGCATAGGGGAGGTAGGGGGAATCGGTCTTCAGGCTTTTGTAAAAGTAAATACGACAGACTTCAGAACTGTTTAAAAACCGCGAAAGAGAAAAGGCAGCCAGCGCCTTCTGTCCTGAGCATGGTTCCTCCTCTCCCTCCCTGTCCCTGTCACCTGTCTCCTTAGACAGCAAATGCATAGCCAAGGTTAGGGAAAGAGAGGCTCACGCACTGACTTCAACTATGTACAGTCACAAGAACTTTTTCATGTAATAAAACTCTTTTTTAAAAAAAATTGCATGTGTTTGCGATCCACGGTAGTTACATTTGATTTGGGGCTTGGTACTGTTTCTGTCATTTGCAGGTCACTTTCTACCCTGTTACCACCAGCTTCTCCCCACTGCCCCTGCCCCATTGCTATAGAGTCTGCCTTTGTGCTTGCTAGCATCTCTCCTTTATTTTTTTCAGAACTTGAGGCTGTGCCAGGCAGTATGGAGGACATAGCAAGGCGACAGACATAAAAGAGACCAGCCTTGTCTCCAAGAAATTGCTTTTAGCAGAGGGAGGAGCCACCTAGGAGGGATGTGTGGGGCAAGTCGATGTGCTGGGGGTCACCCCACACTGTGGGATGATACCTGGAGCTGAACCAGAGTCAGTCAGAGCCTGGCACTTACTACCACCATAACCCTTGGACAGGTCACAGCTCTGTAGAATGAAGATAAGGATCCACTCTGCGCACCAGGCTGTACTGATGAGCTGACTAACCAGCTGGGGCTCCCTGAAAGACACTTGGTACCTGGGGTGTTGTCAGAAAGGCTAAGCCGACCTTACCATCACTATCATGGTCATCGCCAGCACACACAAAGACCCTTACCCTAGAAGGTCACTGTCTACCCCCTCCCACGCTGAGTGAACGCCACAGGTCTTAGCTGGTCACCGTCATGAGTGGGTACCGATGGTTTAAGATAAAGTCACAAGGGACAGAAGTCACTGAGGTGTCTAAGAACCTCACCATGACTCTGCAAGGGGAGGTGACACTCGGAAGAGTATCTTCACCTGATCCCAAGGGGACGACCTGGGGAGGCAATCAGGTTGTGGCCAGGTCACAATGAGATACAGGCCTTCGTAGAAGAAGCCCCAGACAGCCGCTCTGCCTCTCCCCACCTGCCAAGGCTCAGAGTGAGAAGACACCCTCCAAGAAGCTGAAAGCAAGCCCTCAACAGAACCAGGGCTGCCCACACTTTGACTTTGGACTTCCAGCCTCCAGAACCATTAGAAATAAATTTCCGTTGTTTATATCTTTCGGTCTTCTCAAAGCAAGACACTTCCCATTGATGCTTACTGTCCAGGAATGCTGCCTCCCTGGAGGAATGGAACCGAGGAGGTAGCGCACAGGACTGCACTCGGGAGATGGCAATGGCCTGTGTCCCTCCTGGGGGCAGGGGACACAGATGTGCTCTGGGCTCTGCACAGTGCCCTGACTTCATTTCCTGTGCACAGAAAGCAAACCTACATATAAAACAGACCTGCCTCCAAATGGATCACAGACCTGCAAGTAAAACTTCTAACATAACAAGAAAATCTTTGTAACTCTGGGTTAAGCAGATATTTCTTAGCTCCAACACCAAAAACTTGATCCATGAAAGAAAGGAATGATGAAGTGACCCGTTAAAATCAAGAATTTTCTTGTTTTCAAAAGATACAGTTAAGAGAATGAAGTTAGAGACTAGGAGGGAAGATCTGTGAAACACATATCTGTAAAGGACTTGTACTTAAAACACGGAAGAAGTTTCTTAATAAGGAAACCAGCACCGGATATGGTGGTGCATGCTTGTAATCCCAGGGCTCAGGAGGCTGAGACAGGAGGATTGTTATGAGTTCAAGGCCAGGCTGGGCTACAAAGTGTCAGGGTCAACCTGAACTGCATAGTGGGACCCTGTCAAGGAAAGAAAGAAAGAAAGAAGAAAAAAAGTAGAAAGAAAAGCAACAATCTTATGGTTGACACATTATGTCAACTTGAGAAGTTTAGGAGAGACCCAGCAGGGAGCCAGGTTCTTTACTTTATAAATATCCTCACCTTGTGCAAGAGGAGGGCAGGGAGATTTTGTGAGCACTACACCTGCCCTGGGGTGGGAGGGAATAGCCTGTGTGCAATATAAGGGAGAAAACGAGGCTTGCTCTTCCTCCTTTTTCGCTCTTGCTGCTTTGGCTGGCTGCTGCTGTTAAGTGTTGCCCCAGTGTCTTGCCACCCTGCCTTGGAGTCAGCTGATTAGGGACTGAAACCTCCACAAACAGTGAGCTAAATAATCCTTTCCTCCCTTCATTTTGGGTGTTGGGTATTTCATCCAAGCAACGAGAGAAAAGTAACTAAGAGACAACTAACCTGAAAAGATGAGATCAGCCTGGACAGGACGCTCGCCAGTTTATACAGATGCTGTGCAGCAAAAGTCAGCAGGGAAACACACGTCAATGCAATGAGATGCTACTGGGCACCTGTAGGGACAGGGCACAGAGGGACAGGAGCTCCGTTCATTAGTCATGGGAGCGCGAAATGGTGGAGTCACTTTGGAAGGCAGATCAGCTGCTTCCTACAAAACCAAAAATACTCGAACCCCATGCAATCATGCTCTTTATTTACTCAGAGGAGCTTAAAATTTAAGTCCACCCAAACATCTGCACACGGATCTTGGTAGCAACTCTACTCCTAAGCCCCAAAACTTGGAAGGGACCAAGATGTCCTTCGGTACGCTCCCGGGTCAATAAAATGTGGTACATTCAGATAACAGAATATTATTCAGTATTTTAAAAAGCTGAGCCATCAAGCTATTTGGGGATAAATGGAGAAATTTTAACTGCACATCATGAAGTGAAAGAAGCCAATTGGAAACACTATTGATGGATACACATCATTATACATTTGTCCAGACCCATGGCATATGCATGGCCAAGATGAAATCCTAATGTCTTCTGCAGACTCTGGATGACAATGGTGAGTCTGGACCAAGGTAGCAATCTGGAGGGGACACTTGGTGACAGGACAGGCTGTGTGTGAGGATGAGGGTTATGCAGTGGGAAACCTCTGTCTTACGCTGTGTTCAGCTATAAACCCAAAACTGCTCTCAAACCTTAAGTCTATTTGAGAAACCACTAAAAGATCTGAAGCAATATTTCTCCCTCCAAAACAGAAAGATGCCAAATGAACACAAGAAAAGATACTCAATGTTATTAGTCACTAGGGACGTGTAAATGAAAGCCATGGTGAAATACCACCACATACAGGCATAGAAGGCTAAAATTAAGGGGGTTGATCATGCCAAGTGCTGACAAGGATTGGGGGGACTGGGCTTCTATGTTGGTGGTGGGAATAAAAAAATGATACCCTGGAAAACAGTTTGACAGCCTCTTATAAATGTAAACATACACTGGTCCCACAGCCCAACAATCCAACTGCTAAGTCTACATAAAAATATATAAGACAATGTTCACTGTAGCTTTGCTGATAATCACCCCACCTTGTAAACTACCAATATCTCTCAACTGTGAGAAAGAGACAAATGATGGTACATCCATACGTGGGAGTACTATTCATCAACAAAAAGAAAAGCATGGGCTCCTCATTGACAACAACGTACATGAGTCTCAGGGTCATTAATACCAAGTGCCGTAAGCCAGGCGCTAAAGGCACAGTGCTGCAGAATCCCACTGGCCCCGCACTTTTGCAGAGATGCAACTACGGGAGCGGTGGACACATCAGAGGTTGTCAGGGGCTGGCCAGCAGGCATCAAACGACACAGGTGTATGATGGACTCCTCACGCGTCTTGTATGTGGCCGTTACACAGCTGGACACATTTGTCCCCTGAAGACTAAGGAGGATGAATTCTGTTTACATAATTCCACCTTCACGTCAGAAGCGGGGAGGAAATAAAGTCACTATGATTTTTTTAAAAATCCGTGGGAAGATGCAGAATCGAGTCTAATGAGTGAGGCGCCTTCCGAAAGAAAGGGAACCCAGCGATTCCTTGAACTCTGTGGCCTTTTGTTCCTAATGTTAGAGTTAATGTGATGTAGGGAAACAGTCATTTGTACAGAGATCAAAATACACTGCTGGGATGGGGAATTAAAATTTTTATAAGGCAGAGGGGGCTAATATTCCACTGGCCCCCGTTCCGCGCACGCACAGCGATAGATGCGCTGGTGCCGAGCCGTGGTTAATTGCAGAGATGGGAACGAGCCAGTCACTCGGGCCAACTTTCTCCTCCTTGTTTGCTGAGTTTCCTCCCCGAACTTCTTTGTCAGAAAGCAGCACCAGGTTGATATTTCTTCCCCTCCTTCCGCCTCTCCCCCCGCCCCAACCCCAAAAAGTTGGCAATTCAGTCAATCAAGCGGTCTACATGGCAGCACACTCTGGCTTGACTGATTTTTTCCCTCCTAAACTGACAGAATCAAATGGTTATTTATTTATTTACCCACTAATAATTTATATCCTGTCTCCTTCCAAAAAGGATGTGAGTGCTTCCCTGGATGCCTTGGCATCGCCTCCAAAAAGCATAAGTGTCTCGGGGAGGAAAATAACCTCTGGAGAAGTGGTCTTTGGTTTCCTTCCAGAATCTGCAGTCACACGGAGTTTAATGAGCCCATTACTGCAGAGGATGAATAATGGAGACTCCAACCCGGCGGCTGGGTTTAAGTGGGGCGCTAGACACATGGCCCCTTTGCGCCGCTGTTGGTACAGGGGCGCAGGGTGCTCTGCTGGTTAATTGGGCCCCAAGACTTGACACATGGGTGAGACGGGGGCTTTCTTTCCGGAGAAAGTCAATTAAACTAAGAAGTTATTAGCGGCCACCCCATGGCGTGTAAAAGCCAGCTCTTCACAGGTAGAATTTCAACATGGTGGCACAATATACACTGGGATTCCTTGGACAAATGGAGGGCCCAGAGAGGGTGTTTAGCTTGCCTGGGATCAGGAAGCTGATATGGCTTCGTCTGAGCTCAGCTATAAGTAACAAGCTCCATTCAAAGTGGCTTCAGCGATGAGGCAGGGTTAAGGTCCAGAGGCCAGGAAGGTTCCAGGTGTCCGGTGTGATATCAGCTCAGCCCTGCTCCACATGGGTGTCTCTTCCCCAGGCAGGTCGGAGCCTCTGTGCAGCAGCTGCAGGGGTTTCTCCAAGAGGAAAGGTCACCTTTCCCTAAGCCTTGCTGTCACTGCCTCCAGACTTGGGTGCCCTGTGCTGGGTCACATGCCCATCTCAAGCCACTCACTGCAAGGATCAAGAGATGACCAGAGTGCTGCAGGAGACACTGGGGAGATGTCTTTTGTTCTCGTTCCCCTCCTGGACACCCAGAAAAACTGCCCTCAGGACTCAGTGTAGGCCCTAAAAGATAACAGCACTATAGGAAGATAATATACCAGCTCCCAGAGCACTTTATAAAAGACCACCCATGACTCTCAGCGAGAGATTCTCTCCTCACTGGGATAAAATACCCAGCACCTGCCAACATGAGGGAGGAGAGCTTTATTTTGGCTCATGATTGGCAGCTCCCAAAAGAAACGGCACAGCAGAGGGCCTAGCAGAGGACAAGCTGCTCACCTCATCCCAGAGAGGAAGCAAGAATAAAAGGAGGAAATGGGGGATAATCCTCCCTGGGCCCCACCTCTCCCAACCAGGCCCTGCCTCCTAAGGCGCCCTCTAAACTCCATAAATAATCACCTTCCAAAAGCCCTGCCTAGTCTCCTGAGATCAGTCCCATGTTGGAACTTAGGGCACTGGGAAACCAAGCAACCCACTCCCCTCCCTGGTAGGCAGCCATGAGCCCACCAGCACTCGGGCTGAGACTCAAACATCACATCAACAAATCCCACACAGTTAGCAAATGGGAGCCAGAGGTCTGAGCATCTCTTGGGAGATTGACCATATGCAATATAGCAAATAGGGAGGATTTCCTTCTACCATCTCTTTGAAGGCAAATATTGTTATCACTGTTTTGCTTTGTTCTGATTAATTGTACTGTTCTATTCAATATTCTGTTTTGATAAGTTCTAGAATGTTCTGTATTTGGTTTGATTTTGCTATACTTGACTGAAAGAACAACTAATTGTGAAGAAAATGAGATATTCTATGGTACCTATTACTGTTTTCCCAGTAACCTGCTGTGAAGCTCTGTACCAATTTCACTGCACTGCCTCAATTGGTTTTTTTCTGTCTTGTTCTGTTGTATTTCACTACCTTCAAAATAATAAAAAAAATTAAAAAAAAAACACCAAAGCCCCACCTAGGAGCGCATGAGACTGTTAGGGTACATCCAGGTCTAAACCATAGCACCAGGAGACTCGACATCACTGCTGTGTTGTGTTCAGCCACCCAGACTTTCGAGTCATTTGGTCCTGCTGCTCTGACTGATGACATAAGTGAATCTAGAAGCTTTCAACAAATGACCTGGGGTGGCCTTGAAGTTGAGTGGTCAACTGTAAAGACCATGACGTATGCAGCAAGAGATACGCTTCGCACATGGCAGAAAGGGGTGAAGACCAAAGGGGGCCAAGAAAAGATGCTGGTGGCTGTGAGGTGAGCGCTTGTGAGGTTCCTGTTTCAGCCATGAGCAGACAAATGTGAACCTCTGTGTGAACCTAGGGACATCACCTTCAAGCTCTGGGTCTTGGTTTCTCCAGGAGAATGTGATGCCTAATGTCTCCACAGGCTCTGGCATCCAGGGAATCAGGGGCTCAAGGAACCTCTTTACTTTAGGCTGGATTTGGGGGACAGCACTGTGGGACTTGAGAAGAACCAAGCCCAGCACCCACTCCCGAGAATGTGTGCCAGGACCCCAGGGAATCTGCCGGGTGACATCCGTGTGTATGGTCCCCTAGGGCAGCTCTTCACACACCAGAACAATTATTCTTGTGTGTTTGATATAATTCCTACAAAACATGATTTTCATAACTCTGATCAGGGAGCCAATTAATATAACTCTTATTTATTGTGACTGCCTCAGCATAAAAGAAAAAACCGCAAATCAAACCGATTCCCCAAACCCACTCAGATCCTCGCTTTGCCTGACACATGTCCATTTTGCTGCACTATTGTCACATTTGTATTTTTATTATTAATGTTGCCAACACAATATTTATTCAGCCTGAAACAGCTTCCACTTAGGAGCGAATATCTGCATTAAGCGCTCCTAATCATCCCAAGCTACTCAGGCCCTGCCTAGCACATCCATGACTTCTCGAGTAACCTGTTAGCATCTCACTGTCTCCTTTGTCCTACCCATAATGCTGTCCTGCTCAACCCCATTTTAAAGAAGAGCATACTGAGGTTCGGAAAGGTGGAGCCATGTGTCAGTCACCCCACAGTCAGTGAGGACCCGCACATTACAGCCTAAGGACTCTGCCCAATAAACACCATTGCTTAAGCAAAGGGAAAAAAGATGAGGGTAAAGCATTCAAACGAGGGTGTGGTGGTGCAGGCCTGTGATTCCAGCACTTGGAAGGCTGAGGTAGGAGGATACCTTGGAGTTGCAAACCAGCCAGGCTCCATAGTGAGTGTGAGACCAAAAGCATTTGAGACAGAAGCAGAAGGACCACTGGCAGCAGCTGTAACTTTTTAGCGCCCTTCGTTTATTTTTCTCCCCTGAACTGTGACATACCCGGTTCGCTTTTGTGTGAATTCATGCTGCGGGCATCCGCCATACAAGGACACTTGGGGCATCCTGAAAGATACTTTGCGTATTTGGAGAGACCCCCCTTCATGACCTCAGCCACCTTCAAGGACATCGAAGGCAGTGTCTGCCATGATGTCCTTTCCCAGGAAGTACAAACTCTCTTCCAGAAAGTTCCTCAGGCTCTTTGCATTTTCTTACCCACAGGTCTGCAGCTGCCACCTCTGGCTGTGCTCTTGGCAAGACCTGGTGGAAGTGAGAAGTCAGGGTGCCAGAGAAAATGCAGGGTGTCCGGTGAGGTGTAAGGCCAGCCTGAACTGCAGAGTGAGACTCCGTCTCCAAAAACAAAAAAATAAGTAAAAATTTAAAAAAATAAAGGTGAATGATGTCAAGCATTCTGCTTTCACTGGAATGGGATGTGCCTCGGATCACAAACTTAATTAATTCTATGATTCAGGTTGCAACCAAATTGTATCTTGTGGAAAGAACTAACTCGCCCCACAAGGGACCACTCTACTGGCTCCTCCCAGGATGGGTCTGTAAAAACAGGGTCTCCTATGTATTTAGAGAGTATGTGTCATGGTCATGACACTCAAAGGGGGCTTGAGGCAGCTGCCTGACCCCAACCCAGGCTGCAGGAGACCCTGCTGGCGGCATGGGCCCAGCTCTACCTCCTAAGCACTGTGACAGCCCCAGACCCAGTGTCCTGCTTGGGACCTCTTGTTTTTCTCTTTGAAAACAAAATGGCTCAAGGGGAAAAAGTGATTTGGCAACTATGATACATAACATGAAGTGTCCTTGAAAAATTAAAAACCACTGCACGATCCAGCAATCCCACTTCTGGATTTATATCCAAAAGAATTAAAATCCAGATTTCCAAGGGGTGTCTGAACTCCCTGTCCCTTGCACCTCTATTCCCAGTAGCCAAGAGGTAGCCAGGACTAATGGAAGTGGACTCGTGAATGGATAAAAACAATGGGATGCATAATGTGGTGGAGTACTATGCAGCCTTTAAAAAGGAGGAACCCCACCGTGCACAGACATTCAGAGGACTCCTAAAGCCATTATGCTAGGAGAAACCAGTCGATCATAAAGGGACTGGTACCACCTAGCCACTTAGCAGAGATCTAAAATGATCAGTCTCACAGACACAAAGAATAGAACAGTGGCCATGGATGGGACCGAGGAGTTGAGCGCTGCTGACCAGTAGGTATCAACTGTCCCTTAAGGCAGTTGGGAGAGTTCTAGGAATTTTCTGGACAACCTTTTGCTCACGGGAGACAATGACACCTTGCCCACCAAGAACACACTAAGAGAGTGGATCCCCTATTCCATGTTCTTATTAGAATAAAATAAAACTCATCCAGAAAAGAACTGCTCGGTAGCCAAGGAAGGAAAGTAGAAGGTCCAAACGATCGTGTCTATGTTTAGAGGCCACTAAAAATCCAGACTCTAGCCACCGCCTAGGAAGGGGGTGGCAGGAAAGCCAGGCTTGTGGGTGCTTTCTGGTGTGTTCGTCCCCCGCGTGCTGTACAGCTTTCCAGCAGGGCCCCCTCCCTCCTCCCTACCCCACACGCCGCCAGAGCAGGTAACCAAGCACCCTAATTAATAACACAGAGTCACAGGGGGAAGCTCACAGACTGAAGCCACGGCAGGCAGCAGACAAGCGAAGTCTACCGGAGCCGGGGCGGGGGGAGCGGCTTTTCCCCTGTCCGCATCCCAAATTCCTGCCAGTGTCCTACGACGTCTTAGGAATTCTGGAATAATGGAACATGACACGGGATAACCCAACACAAGGCATCGACGTAACATAAGCACATGCAAAAGGGTTCATTAGCAGCGGGCATGCAGAAGCGCCCCCTCCTGCTCCCAGCACTGAGCTGCAGGTCGGGGAGTTGGATCAGGCAGCTAATGACGAAGGAGAAGCGCCCACTCACACCTCTTTCCGGGGCGCTGCCCTAGACAAACGGTGCTCAAGTTCCTCTGGGGGGTTTGTGGAGTTACGAGCCAGATAATCACTCTCCACCACCAGGTCATATTCCCTGCTGATGACCACACGTGGACACCAAGCCATCCGTCTGAAGCTGTCACCACCCAAACCCTGGCATCCTGCTTGCTACCTGAGCTAAAATCGTAGTAGGTGGCACTTTTCCAAAAAAATTGTTATTTGACATTGCAAGAGCTTCCCTGAAAACCATTGTTTTTATTGGTGAAGGGATATATGTCTGGACTATTTAGTCAGTGGTAGAAAATCACTTTAGCGCTTGCCACTACTCTAAAGGGCACTTTTCTTACAAATAAAAGCTGCATGCTGGGTTGGAACCATCTCATGGATGGGAAAGTTGAGGCCCAGAAACAGAGGTACTTCAGCAAGGTGGCACAGCCCAGGGCGGGTGACTGCCCACTATCTTGGCTCTGTCCTCGGCTCCTACCCACCTTGTGGTCTGGACACCCTCTCTACCCCATCAGGCTACCAATGACCCCAAGCAGCAGCAGAAATTCTGAAATACAGCCTGAACAGCTCAAAAGCCTTCTCTACACCTGAAAGGCTCCAAAACCTGGAACTTGTGGAGCTCTGCTGTGATGCAGTAAGTCAGACGGTCTGGTACATATAAACTTTGCTATGTACACAAAATGACTAACAATGCTAGATAAAATTACCTTCCAGCCATGTGGGTAAGATGTACATGAAATATTAATGGATTTCATGTTCACACTGGGGCCATCTCCAAGACAGCTCATCACACATACACAGACCTTCCTAAATCCAAAAATGCCTGAAATCCGTGACACTTTCGGTCCGAGTGTTTCAGACAAGGGATCTTCGACCTACGATGCGATATTTTTCTTCCTTGGCTTCAGGGCATTGTTGATGCACCTCAGAAAAAGCAACATGGAGACCCGCGCGAGAGAGAGTTCCTTCAGGATTGGGAGCCCACTGAAAGGACTCCTTCCCTGCACTCTAGCGATTTGCAACTCCGAGACTTTGTTCCCTGGCCCCTGGGTACAGATGCCACTGGTCTGTCAGTCATCTTGATGTCCCCAGAAGCCATCGGTCACCATCAAGAATCCCAGATTGCTGAATTTTAGTTTTGTAGCAAAGCAATCTGGAAATGTCGGCAGTGACGGAAGGGTTTTGAAATCAATAGATGCCTATTAATTGTCAGAGGAGGGTTTCTGAGACTTGGAGGACGCCTGCTTTCCTCCTGCATGACTTTGGCAGTGTGTTGCTTTGTCCGGAAAGCGGGGACCCTTTGCAAGTCCCCATAATGGTGCAGAGGTGAGTGTTGGAAAGAGAAATAGGAGGGGAAAAAAGGTGGGATGGAGGTGACAGGAAAGAATGAGAAGAAAGGCAAAGCAAAGCAGAGAGAAGGGTGGGAGGCAGGAGGAGAAGGGTGGGATGAGAGAACGGAAATTATGAGCGAGGGAGGGAACGCAAATCAGCTCTAACTATATTATTATTAGCGCCCTATAAAGCCGCATCATTCACCTGCCCGCACCATGCCCCATCCATCGCACAGGGTGCCTGGCGCTCCACACACGCTTTAAATGGTCCAAGTGAGGCCCAGGGGCTGCAGGGACTTGCTGAGAGCCATCCAGCCCTAAATGGCCCCGGGGGGGGTTCCCTTGTTACCCATGTGACCCCATGGTCCTCCTAAAGGGCCCCTTCATTCCCAAGGCTCTTGGGACTGAATACTTTTGCGACTGAGGGCAGCAGGGTCATTCCCTCCATCGGTCATTTAAACTCCATATTGACCCTTAAATTGCTGCTCCCGAACAATCTAGAAAGTGAATCCCTGAGCCAGGAGCTCCAGGAGTTTCTGAGCAGCTGCATCATCCGGGCAAATGCTGGGGTCCCCACCGCAAGGGGCCTCTGAGCTCCTGGTCCACCTCCAGGTGCCACCCGAAGCCTCGGGAAGGGAGAGAAAGATGGAAGGGGTCGCGGTCACCCTGGGGGTGCCTCTGCCCGACAGAGGCTCTGCTCGTCCGAGGGTCTCATCTTCTGTCCCCTGTGCCCTGCAGTGACACAGGAAACTGTCAACTGCAGCTGTGGTGCTGAGCCCTACAGAGGCGGTACAACGACTAAAACTCGCACTGTCCACTCCTGGGGACCACGCATTCCTGAGCTTGTGGCTGCTCCTGTACCCCGGTGACCATCTGCTCCTCATTCCCTCTTCTGATGCAGGCCAGTCATCAGATTTGGGCCTGCTCCAAACCCAGAATGAGCTCGTGCCCAGCCCCAGGCTACCTAGGCCAGCAATGACCGACTCTCTTCCCAAGCAAGGCTCCACGGTGGCGTGCACTGGGGCGGGGGACTCTGCTCCCCACTGCACACCTCAGGGCCATTCCTTGAGATCTGAAGGGGGTGAAAGCAGTTTACGGCTTGGGGAGGCCTCGTTAACGCTCAGAAAACCCCCACAGCAGAGACACAGTCCTGACAGCCAAGATGGGTAGCCGGGACCAGCACTCGCCATGTGCCATGGCCTCCCCGGGAGGGAGGCAGAGAGAAACCCAGGCTTGGGTGCATCCCAGATGCCAGCCCCTTCCCGTGCAAATGGGGCACCGGAGCCCTCCAGCCTCTGCTTCCTTTAGAGGAATCCGTGCGCACCCGCCAGCACCACCCAGAGATAGCTCCACACTGCACCAAACAAGTCTGACGCTACATTCATCTATAATCTGTGCTGCGCACATTTACTCTGCAAGTCGTTTGCTTTGCATGACACAATATGATTTCTGATGAATTCTCAAAATCTGCAGCCTCCATCAAGATGGAGGGGGAAACCGAGCAGGTATAGAGGGGAGAAAGGGACCCCAGGGCAGCAGATCCGCTGGGCTCGGCAGACTCCAAAGCTCATGGGGTGAGGCCGGAAGTGGCAGCTCGGAAAGGGGGCCACCTGCGTCTCCACAAGGGTCTCCTGCTCCTGTTTATAAGAACCCTTCGGTGCCTCTCAGACCAGAGCAGCACATGGCTCCCCCTTGACCACACCCAGAGTTACATTCCCTGAAACAGGAACAAACCACCAAGCTGACACCTGTGCCCTCTCTCAGATAAGCCTTCTACCTGGACAGATGTGAGCCTGGCTGCCAACCAGACAGAGCGTTCTGGGCTGGAGTCTAAAGAAAGCCCCTGCTTATTACTGCTATTAGTTCCTTACAGGGATGATACAGGTTTTAAACCCAGTACTCAGTTCTCTAGTAAGAAGCTTCAGGATGAGAAAAATCCTACTGCAACATTAACATCCAATTGATAAAAACTTTGCAGATTATATATATATATATATATATGCACACGTGTGCGTGCATATGTGTGTGTACAGATATATACATACATATTGGGGGAGCAATTCTAAATCCCCCACACCATATACCAATGTCACATTTTAATGTAATAGCATGTCCAATGCATATTCATGAATTAGAATCTTGGCAATGGCACAAGGAAAGCGGGATGAGTGTGTTTGGCGGAGTGAGTCACGTTTCCAGGCCAGCGGATTTTTTGATTAAAGTCCCTTATCCGTTTTATCATGCATATCCACTCTCTGATTAAAGTGATCTGGGGCTGACACTCACAATGTCAGTATGCACCGAGACCCTTCACACAAAACATGGTTGGAATTTATATCCTTAAAAAAAAACCCGAGAAAAGAGCCCGTACACCCGACAGCGGGACTGCACGGCGGCTGAGCCTGATGAAATCCAAGTCTCCTTGGAGGCCCAGTGCTCCTGGTACCGAGTTCACAGGGGTCAAACCCAGAATAGCAATCGGAGTCCAACTTCAGGTGCTAATTTTTTTCTTTTTTTTTTTCTTAAGTTGATTTTTTTTTTTTTTTCTGATTCGTTAAGCTTTGTGTCAAATGTTTCGAAGTAGGGAAAATAGGACCGGGAACTCCCAAGGCCGAATCTTAATAATGAAATTCCCCAGATGCCAGCCTTTCACGTGCTGTGAAAGTCAGCCTGGCCTGTTTTCTGAAGCACCTTGTCACCTTGCTTGTTTAGGGCGGGGACCACCGCCCACGTCACTGTGACACACGAGGAAGCACCCAGGTCCCGCCTGAGAGGGAGCCGTCCTCCGTGTGACCTCACAGCCGCCAGCACCGAGAGAGAGCAAGGGGCAGACGGCTGTGCCAGCGGCAGAGGAGGCGTCCACAGAAGGACAGGGCAGCCTTCGGAGAGCTGGGCGGGGACACCCGGGTCAGTGGCAGGGGCGGCCAGGCGGCTCCGACAGGTCCTGGCGTCTGTCCGAGTCACCGAGGCCTCTTCTGCAGTGGGGAGGGAATCACAGGGCCCACCTCGCAGGCGTGCTGTGCAGGTCCCATGAAATCGCGTCCGGGACCTCGATCCTCAGGGACGGGCATTGCAAACGCAGGGGCCTATTATTACAATGCCGAGGGGAAGACGTGATGATCACTTTCTGCTCTAAAAAAGGCCCCCATTGTCTTCTTGTCTCGAGAAATCACACATCTGTGTTTGAAATTCCATGCTCCCCAAAATTCATTCTTCTGGTCCTTTAACATCTCCCCACAAAGCAGGTGTCCCCTCACTGTGACTCAAACCCCAGAAGCCTGATCCAAGTCAGTGAGATGCCACCTGCCCTGCGCATGCTCTCCAAACCCTGTGGCTTCCCCACAGGGAGTGGCAGGGTCAGCTGCTTCTCACCTCCCCTGCTGGACAGAAGCCCAAGACCAGGGCTGTCCTTGTTCACTGCTGCGTGAGCGAATGCACGAATGAGTAAGTGAATGAATGAAGCTGCACCCCATTAGTTGGGTGCTGTGACTGTGCCAGATCCCTCGCTGGCCCTTCCCACTCTCAAGTTACCCGGGATGGGAGCTGGGATCAGCAAGTCTGGGTCTTGGATGAGCAAAGGAGGACTAGAATCACTGTCACCCAGCTAGAAAAGAGCAGAGCCAGGACCACAAGGGCTCCTTGGGTAGCCTGAGCTGAGACTGATCAGCGGCCCCTGGGAGGAGTCAGGAACCTCTAATCTATGAATGAATGAATGAATGAATGAATGAATGAGTGAAGTAGCTGAACAATAGTACCCAAACCTGTGGATGGCACAGAGCAGTTTAAAAATAACAGAAGGATGATGGGTGGATGGATGGACAGATGGATAGATGGATGGGTGGATGGATGGATGGATGGATGGATGGATGGATGGATGGATGGATGATGGATGGACGGACGGATGGACGGACGGACAAATGGATGGATGGATGGATGGATGAATGGATGGATGGATGATGGATGGATGGATGGATGGATGAATGGATGGATGGATGGATGATGGATGGATGGATGGATGAATGGATGGATGGATGGATGATGGATGGATGAATGGATGGATGGATGGATGGATGGAGGATGGATGGATGGATGAATGGATGGATGGATGGATGATGGATGGATGAATGGATGGATGGATGGATGATGGATGGATGATGGATGAATGGATGGATGGATGGATGAATGGATGGATGGATGGATGAATGGATGGATGAACAGAAGAGTCATCATTGAGTTTCTAGCTTTTCATTTGGCCCAAACTTAACAATAAGACCCCAGTTTCATCTGCTGTTACTCTCACTTTATAAAAGAAGAGACTTTTCACAACAAAACTCGAGGGCAGGCACAAATATGGCTCAGAACCAAGGGACCGCTGTAAAATGCAAATGTGGCCACACGAACTCTCTCTCTCTGACCTCCTCTTCCCCCCCATGCTGGGCTGACCAAAGGCATTCACTCAGCCTGCTCTGTCTTATGACTATCATGGGAGACATGGGGTACCTCTGGGTCCTCACCCCACCCTGGCCAGGAGGTCAGGGGCCCATCAGTGCGTACCTGTCCCCTTGTCCAGGGTGCACCCGCGGGTCCGGAGCGATGTTATCGTTCCCCGCTTTGAGATTCAGACAGAAGTGCGGTGAGGTCCACTGTGAGGTCCCGGGTAGCACTGGAAGGGTTAATTGCTTGCTTACCTGGAGAAAGGGGTGGAGCCTCCCTGACTCAGCCGCCTCTGTGAGACCCTGCCTGGATCCCACCTCCCCCTGTCCAGATCCAGGGCACAGCCTGGCCTCTAACAAAACGAGGGGCCCGGAAACGCAAGCTCCTCTCGCAGGCTTCGCTTCCGCCATCCCAGTGAGCAGGGCTGCATCTGTCCTCCTGGAAAAACACACAGATGCCCCTGTTTGCACACGGTTGGGGGAGGGTCCTCTCTACTTGTGCAGGGCCAGCTGTGCTGAGGTTTCCTCTGAGAATCCTACAAGGTGGGCTCCACCAGCCCTGTTTACAGCTAACCAAGCAGGGTCTCTGAATGATCAAATGGCTCAGCCAGGGACACAGTCCCTGAAAGAAGGTAGAGCCCATGCCTGAGTCTGTGTGCGTTCCGTACTTCACGATGTCCTTCCTCCCTGCAGGCCCCTTTTCCATGATGGGGGATATCTAACACCAGGAAGGCAGGGAGGGAAGGAGGGAAGTGGGCCAGATCACATGCTTGCAGACTGAGAGTTTGGACAGATAGAGCAGGTCAGGAAGTGACCCTGCAGGGACCCCTAGCCTTGTGGCCCAGCACCCAAAGCCAAAGCAGAGAAGAAACCGGAGACGGTGGGGCTGAAGGGGTGCTGGCAGTCTATGGTTTGTCCTTTGTAGACTAGCATTTAGTGTCAGTATTTGGAAACTACTGGTATTTTAATCCTTTGCTAATTTGATCTCTTCTCTTTCCCACACCCACTCAGAACCCCACTGAGATCTGTCTTCCGCATCCTCCAACTTTAACCTCGGCTCCAGTGGCAGCCTTCTGAAGAGGAGGGAGGAGGGAGTCACCAGCGAGGAGGAAGGGAGGGTCCCCAACCCCTTTGAAGGCCACACCACACTCCACAGGAGCCCCGCCTGCTGCCCAGCCCCCACTGTGCACCTCCAGCCCCTGCTCCATGCACAGCCCCACCCCCAGGCCAAATGCACTGGCCACTGGTGACCACTGTGTGTGCCTCGCCTTTCTCTTTGGACCTGCAGGAAAGTCACCAGCTCTGATCTTGGCTTCTCTCCTTCTCTGCACATTTGAGTCTTCATATGCAAGCCTCCGGGTAGGAAGCGTGGCGACACCCTGTGACCTCCAAGAGCGTCTCCATTGGCCCAGTCCCTATCACAGGCAGCACGTGCTTGCTGATGCCGCTGCGGGTGGAGACCGAGCAAGCAAAGATGTTAGGTTGAAAGACAACAAACAGGCACCTTCCAAGTCAGGTGAGAAAACTGGGATCGGCCACATAAATGGTTGGAAGAGGAAACTGAGTCATGCTGAGTTCTTCACGTGGCAGGCGTGGGTGCCACCCTTTTACATCGGCCCCATTTTACAGATGAAGAAACTGAAGCCCTTGGTGCAGGTCACAGGATGACAGCATGTCATCACAGGTCCACTCATCAGCCCGGAGGCCTTTCTGGGTGCACAGCTCACCTCCTCCCGGATGCCTCTCAGGATGGTCCACGCTAAGGTCCTCCCAGGATTCCCCGGTACAAACGATATCTGAGAAATCGCTGTTCGTGTTCCCGTTCCTTAAGGAGCCGTGGGTGTTGCACCATCTGCGGGTAGGTGCGCAGTGAGTGCCACTGGCTGCTGCATTTTCCTAACACGATTGAGATGGTGACAAATCAGGAGATCCAAGAGCTGGGTGGTCCTTAGAACTCCTCCCAAATCCCCTGCTTATCATGTGGCGGTGGCATTTCTCCTTTCTCTTGTGCATTCACCAAGCACGCATCGAATCGCACGAGATTACTAAGACTTGTCCCTGTGGTCAAAGAAACTGGCAGAGCAAAGCACAGAGAAGACCATGCAAGTGGGGAGAGATGGTTATAAACCAAGGTGTCTGAAGGCTCCAGAGCCCCGGGTTTGAACTCTGGTGACCTCAAAGGCTTTGCAACCTTGGACAAATCAAGCCAGGAGGCTGGGGTTCCACATGGGTGAAGTAGGGAGAGAAGATTGTCCTTACAAGGATTGGGGGCTGCAACAGCTGCACATACACAGGATTCGGAATGTTTCAGAGCAGAGGACAGGAGGGGCAGATGCTGGCTATCTCCCGAGACAGAGAGAGAGAGGCAGAGAGAGAGAGAAAGAGAGGCGGAGAGACAGGGAGACAGGGAGAGACACAGAGACACAGAGAACAGACCAAGCAAGGCTAAGGGCAAACACAGGGACAGAGGAGCCAGCCATGAGCAGGAACAAGGGGTGAATCAGCTGGGCCAGGCTTGGCAGACAGGAGCAGAGGGACAGGGCAGGTGGGACATCAGCAATCACAGCCTCAACGAGGCCCCAGGCGGCAGCCTCTGTTTCTTTTTCTTTTTTTTTTTTAAGGAGAATAAAACAAAAGAGGACAGATCTAAGCAGATCAGAACCGAACAATGTAAGCAACACAGCGCTTCACAACAAGACAGTTGGTTATTAACAGTAGCTACCATAATGTCTCTTTCTTTGAAACAGTTGAGCTTAGCTTTACACACAATAATGTCGAACATAACAAAATAGAACAAAACCACTCAAGAGAATGAAAGTATTGCAAGGCATTCTGAACCAAATAACCGAAGATGAACAATGGCTGCTATATTATCTCATTTTCCATAAAAATTTTGTTTATACTATCATACATATTAAAATCCAATAAGACACAATGTGATAGAACCAATGGTGATAGAAAAACAAGAGCATAGTAGGACTTCAGAGCAAGATGGTATTAAATCAACAATGGCTGCTATACTGTCTTGCCTTCAAAGTAACTATTCATATGATCACATATATTAAGATCAAACAAAACAGAATAAAACCATTCCAACCAATGAATGAAAACACAAGACTTCAAAGCAGTATAATGGTGAACCTTGATTACCATAAAATCTTCTGTACTCTTACCATTTCTTACACTAGGGAGACTATATGGTATTTATACATGTGAGTTTGATTTATTTCACTTATGGGTATAGATTTAAGTTACATCCATTTATTTATAAATATCTCAATGTGATCATTCTTTATAGCTGAGTAGTACTCCATTGTATAAAAGTACCACAATTTTTTTATCCATTCCTCGGTTGATGGGCACTTAGGTTGTTCCAAGATCTGACTATTACAAATTGCGCTGCTGTAAATATGGGTGCACATATGTCACCGTGGTAAGATGTTTTCAGATTTTCTGGGAATATGCCTAAGGGTGGAATAGCTGGGTCAAATGGGACTTTCAACCCCAGCTTTTTGAGGAATCTCCAGATTGACCTCCACAGTGGTTGCACCAGTCTACACTCCCACCAACAGTGCAGAAGAGTTCCTTTTTCCCCACAGCCTCTCCAGCATTTGTTGTTGGTAGTTTTGTTGATCCTGGCCATTCTTTCTGGAGTGAAATGGTATCTCAGTGTGGTTTTAATTTGCGTTTCTCTAATGACCAATGATGATGAACATTTTTTCATGTATTTATTTGCCATTCATATTTCTTCATCTAAGAATTGTGTGTTCATCTCGGATGCCCATTTTTGGATTGGGTCTTTGAATTTCAGGGGTCTGATTTTTTTTAATTCTTCATAAGTTCTAGACAGAAGTCCTTTTTCTGAGGTTCACTAAGATTTTTTCCCAGTTTGTAGGTTTTCTTTTCACTCTGCTGGAGATTTCTTTGGGCATGCAGAAACTCTTTAATAAGACGTGATCCCAGTTATTGATTCTGGGAAGTATTTCCCGTGCAGTTTGGTTCATGTTCATGAATTCTCTACCCACCCCTATGTCTTCAAGATTTTTACCTACTTTGTATCAAAAAAGATTTAGTGTTTCTGTTTTAATATTTAGATCTTTGATCCATTTGGATTTTAGTTTAGTACATGGTGACAGGCATGGGTCTAATTTTAGTTTTCAGCATATGGATAGCCAGTTTTTCCAGCACCATTTATTAAAGAGACTATCGCTCTTCCAGTGAACATGCTTGGCCCCTTTATCAAAGATAAGGTGGTTGAGTGTGTTCATAGTTGTATCTTCTAGTCTATTCCATTGATCTTCAGGTCTGTTTTTGTTCCAGTACCATGTTGATTTTATTACGGTAGCTTTGTAGTATAACTTCAAATCAGGGATTGTGATGCCTCCTGCCTTGGCTTTGCTGCTTAGAATTGCCTTTGCTATTCTAGGTCTCTTCTGGTTCCAGATGAATTTTAGGAGTGATTTCTCTAGATCTATGAGGTATGTTAGTGGTATTTTCACTGGGATTGCACTGAATGTATATAAAAATTTTGGAAGAATGGCCATTTTTACAATATTTATTCTTCCTATCCATGAACAAGGGATGTCTTTCCATTTTCTGAGGTCCTCTTCAATTTTTTTTCAGGGTATTATAATTTTCTCTGTACAACTCTTTTACGTCTTTTGTTAGATTAATTCCTAAGTATTTCATTTTTGGGGATGCTAGTGTGAAGGGTGTAGCTTCTCTTATTTCTTTCTGAGTAATTTTGTTGTTAGTGTATACGAATGCTATTGATTTTTGAGTACTGACTTTGTACCCAGCTACATTGCTGAATTTATTTATTATATCTAGGGGACTTTCAATGGAGGTTTGGGGGTCTTGTAGACTATCATGTCATCTTCAAATAATGATAATTTAACTTCTTCTTTTCCTATCTTTACTCCTTTTATTTCTCTCTCTTGTTGGTAGGGACCTGATTACATTTTCAATTTCATTAATAGAAATTGGGTTATTCAGAAGTTTCACATCTTCTTGATCCAGCTTTGGTGGTTCATATGTTTCTAGGAATCTGTCCATTTCTTCTGTGTTATCGAACCTATGAGAGTAGAGGTTTTCGAAATAGTTGCTGATGATCTTCTGTATTTCCACAGGGTCAGTAGTGATTTCTCCTTTTTCATTCTGTATTGCATGAATTTGAGTCTTTTCTTTCCTTTTTTAAATTAGGTTGGCTAGGAGCTTGTCAATTTTATTTATTCTTTCAAAGAAGCAACTCTTTGATTCGTTGATTCTTTGAATTCTTTTCTTAGTCTCTATTGCATTAATTTCTGCTCTAATCTTTATAATTTCCTCCCTTCTTTTGGCTTTGGGCTTGGCTTGCTCTTCTTTTTCTAGATGTTTCATGTGCAATATCAGGTTGCTTATTTGTGTTCATTCTGTTTTCCTAATGTGGGAACTCAGTGCAATAAATTTTCCTTTGAGGACCACTTTCTTGCATCCCACAGGTTCCAGTAAGTTGTATTTGTATTTTTGTTTGCTTGTAGATATTGTTTAATTTCTTCTTTAATTTTCTCTGTGACCCACTGATTGCTCAAGAGTGTATTATTTAAAATTTCCGTGTGTTTGTGGGGTTTTTGCAGTTACTTTTATCATTAATTTCCAGTTTCATGGCACTATGATCTGATAACATGCATGAGATAATTTCAGTTCTTTTGCATCTACTTAAATATGTTCTGTGGGTTAGTATATGGTCTATTTTAGAGAATGTCCCATGTACAGCTGAGAAGAATGTATATTCTGATGTTGTTGGGTGGAACACTCTGTTTACATCTATCAAATCCATTTGTTCACAGGTATGATTCAGTTCTGTTATTTCTTTGCTGATTTTCTGTCTAGTTGATCTATCCCTTTGTATCAATGGTGTGTTAAGGTCTCCTGTTATACTTGTGCTATTGCCTATTTGATTTTTCATTTCTGTTAATACTTGCTTTGTGTATTTGGGTGCTCTGGAATTTGGTGCATATATATTTAAGATTGTTATCTCTTCCTCTTGCAGTTTTCCCCTAACTAGTATGTAGTGACCTTCTTTATCTCTTCGGACCATTCTTGGTTTGAAGTTCACATGGTCTGCAAACAGAATAGCTACCCCCACTTTTTTTTAGTTTTTTTTTTTTTTTTTTTTTAGTTCCTGTTGCATGGAGTATTGTTTTCCAACCTTTGACTTTCAGTCTATGAGTTTCCTTTTGGGTTAGATATGTTTCTTGTAGACAGCATATCATTGGACATTGTTTCTTGATCCATTCTGCCAGTCTATTTCTTTTAATTGGTGAATTGAGGCCATTTACATTAATGGTTATAACTGTCATATATTGGTTTATTGTTGACATGTTATCTTTATGATGTTGTATCTTAACTTTCCATTCTGTTTAATTGTCTGTCTTGCTTAGTGGTTTTTTCCTATGTGTATCTAGAATGTCTTTCAGTATTCTTTGTAGGTTTGGTTTGGTGATCATGAAGTTCTTCAGCTGTTCTCTGTCATGGAAGTATCTTATTTCTCCATCCATTTTGAAGGACAGTTGTGGGAGACCTAAACCTGGCCTCCATTCTCAGATAATAAGCCGTCTTCACATTTCCGAGTTAAGCACTAGGGTTAAGCTTCTGTTTAGAGATAAATTCCTATTTCTCAGCCTTCCCTGGCCATCCCCCCAACACCACAATGTATGGGACCTCCCACTGTTGCTTGGTAATCTGCTGACGTCAAGGACTCTGGCTTCCCGTGCTTCCAAACAAAGGATTCCCGCGCTTCCCGAACCCTATATATTCGCCGCGCCTCCCCTTAATAAACGAGACTTGATCAGAGCTTTTGTCTTGTCTCCATTTCTTGTGTTTCTTTTCCTTTATCATCCCCATGCCCCCTCTAGGGCCTTCGTTGACTTACCCGCGGGTCAGGACAGACAGTTTTGCAGGGTACATCAGTCTGGGTTGGAAGTCATTTTCTTTAAGGATCTGAAACATTTCACTCCATGCTCTTCTTGACTTCATTGTTGTGTTGAGAAGCCTGTTGTGATTCTGGTAGGTTTTCCTTTATAGGTGACCTGTCTTTTCTCTCTAACAGCTTTTAATATTCTGTCCATATGTTAGATTTCTGGGATGGTGATTATTATATGTCTGGGTGTAGTTTTGTTTTGGTTATGGCTATTTGGAGTTCTATATGCCTCACTAATCAGTGTGTCAGTTTCCATACTCATGTTTGGGAAGTTTTCAGATATTTCTGTAAATAGTCTCTTGATATCATTTGTGTTTTCCCCTTCTTTTTCTTATATTGTTTTTCTTTGCATCATCTTGCAGCTGTTGAATTGTTATTTCCTGATTCCTTGTTACTTTTAAAAGATCTTTCCTTTCCTGTTCACTAGCTGCAATCTTATCTTTGAGGTCTGAGATTCTATCTTCACTTTTGTTGAGGCAGTTTTTGCAACTTTCATTAGAGTTTTTGATTTCCTGTATATCTCTTTGAATCTGCTTAATGCATTCTGTTTGCCTCTTTAACTGCTCTTTCAGGGATTCTATCATTTTGCTTTTGTCCTCTAATTTTTTAGCTGTGTCTTTGTTGGATGCATTCATTATTTCTTTCACTACTTTTATCATTTTTTCTTTTACCTAGGAGAATATTTCTGATTTGAGTTCCCTCATAGCTTCCTGTACTTGCTTCTTTATTTTAGTTGATATCATTTCATGTATTTCAGGTGTATGTGCAGTATTTTCTTCTATGTACATGGCTCCTAGGTTTTCTTGGGATGGGCTGGAGGTTTGAGATTGTATTTTGGTCTTTTGTTTTGTCATTTTCCTGTGTTTCCAGTGATTTTCCAAAGCCTTCCCTGGATGTCTTGGAAATCACCTCCTGAGCCCTCTGCTACTGGAACTCACTTGGTTTTGGCTCCCCTTGTGTGGCATGCCTGGCTCCCCTGGTTGAATGAAGGTTGCTGGGCACAGTCCACTTAAGCCCGTGGAACCCCTGGAGCTTAGTCCACTGTCCTAAGAGGGCTGGTCGGCATCCAGCCACCGGGATTGATGGTCCCAAACTTTTCTGGGCCTGCCCTGGTGAGCTGCAACCCACCTCATGGCTCGGCACTGGCTTGGCTCCCCCTTCGGCGGGTCTGGCTCCCCTGGTTAAATGAAGGTCGTTGGGCACAGTCCACTCAAGCCTGCAAAACCTCTGGAGTCTAGTCCAGTCCAGCCTCCGTTTCTTGAGCAGGCCCTCTGCAGTGGCTCTGTGAGTCCTGCCTCTCCCCACCTGACTACTTTGGTCACCTGTAGCCCTACGATCTACAGGTACAGAAATAAAGGCCCTGAGAGGCTAAGTAGCTTTCCTAAACCCTCCCAGCTAGGAAAGGTGACACCCAGAATTGAAACCCCGGCCTGGAGTCCAGGGCAGGAAGTGACTGGACTCCAAACCCTTCATGAACCATGCTGCAAATGCAAGTTAGGAGCTGGTCCGTTCTCCGCTTTGTCTTCTCCCGGGTTCCCAGGAATCTCAGTCCTGTCCAGACAGCTAAGGGAGGGATCCACGCTGGGTCTGGCTTTCCCATCATTGCTTAATTAGCAAGGCATCTGGCTGTCACAGCGGGGCTGCCCCTGTTTATTCTACTGCCGCAGGAGGGGCAGTGAGTCCCTAAGAAGCCCCAGTGTGGTCACAAGGACATGTAGCAGTCAGGTCCACTCGGGCTGCCTGAGTCCTGCCAGGACACCCCAGTGCCAGAACCAGCGCAGCCTGGGCCAATGCCAAGAGCCAGCTCCCTGGAACCCGGGCACTCACCCTGTGTGCTCGGCACTTGCAACATGGTCTTTGGCCCCTGCCATCACACTACACTCTGACAGGGCCATTTCTGTCCCCGGCCTTGGCTGAAAGGAGGAGACCAGGGGACACCCTGCAGTCATGTCCACAAAGCCCTTCTCACATTGCCTGACTCGGTGCCACTTCCCTCACCAGGGACTGCTTTTATGGCTCAGCAGAGTCCAGTAGAGGCACCAGGGAGCAGAAACCAAAGGTCACACACCGGGCAACTTGAGCAACGTCCACTTCCTGGAGGCCAGGGATGAAGGCCACAGTGTCTGCAGGAGCTCTTGCTTCTGTGGCCTCTCTCCTGACCCTAATCTCCTCTTCTGACCTGGGCGTCAGTCACCTGGTGACGCACATGGCTCCTTCTCCCCCTGCTGCCCTTTCATAGGCCGGCTGGGGCAGCAGCACCCGGAAGCCCCCGATGCCCGACTCTTTCGTGCCAGCTTAGATGATCCACGCGGGATCTGTGGCATCGCAATCTCCAGGGCTCCTGGGGGAAGGAAGGTTCTAGCACTGCCTTTGTGTTATAACTACAGCGCCAGAACTGAGCATCACAGTTTTTGCTCTTGGGATGTTGAGTGTCCAGGGCCAGCTACAGCCCATTGGTCTGTGGGTTGAGTCCCCTCGGCCACCTGTCTTCAGATGGCCATCTGAGAGCGGTCTTTCATTTGAAATGGCTGCAGACATCCGAGGATAATGTTTCATACCTCATGAAAATGGTATGAGATTCAGATTTATACAGCTACAAATAAAGTTTTATTAGCACACAGCCACACCAGCATGTTAACGTCTCGTCCATGGTTGTTTTCAAGTTGAAGAGTAGAGTGGCAGTTGGGACAGAGGCCGTCATGGCTCATGGAGCACAAGATATTTACCCTCTGACCCTTTAAAGCAAAAGCTGACCAACACCTGATAGGAAAATGGTCTGGGTGTGGCAGTGCCCTCCTATAATCCCATCACTCTGGAAGGCTGAGACAGGAAAACCAAAAGTTTGAGTCCACCCTAGGTAATTAAATGACTTGGTGATACCTTTAAAAAATGAGTAAATAAAAAGGGCTAGGAATGTAGCTAAGTATGAAGATCCTCAGTTCAATGTCCAGTACCACCAAAAATGCTAGTAGTAATAATAAAGTAACCTAATAGAAATGAGAGGCAACCCATGGTTTCTGAGAGTGGGTATCTTAGGGCCATCAGGTCATTTAATTGTCACTCCCAGGCAGTGGGGCTGGGCCTACTTTCCCCGCTTGATAAATGAGATCAAAGCTCACAAAAATCAGCAATTCAAGATGGTTAACTTTAAGTGCCAACTCACCAGGCTGTGGTTCACTCATAGGTCATCTAATCTGATTCTACCCGTCAATGCAAAGGTAATTTTAATGCAATTAACATTTAAGTCAGTAGATTCTGAGTAAAGCCGATGACCTTCCAAAATATGGTGGGTCTCATCCAATCAGTTGAAGACTTTAAGAGAAAAAGACTGAATTCCACCAGGGAAGAAGGAACCCAGCCAGCAGCCAATCTTTGAACTCCAGCTAGTTTTTTGGGGGGGTCTCCAGTCTTCTGGGATACCCCACAGGTTTGGGATTTGCCCAGACCCCACGGTGACATGAGCCAGTTTCTTAAAATAGATCTCAACCTCTTAAATATCTCTATACAAAGATGGAGATGGAGTTGGAGGTGGAGATGATGGAGATGGAGATGGTGGTGAAGGTGGCGATGGAGATGGAGAAGGTGATGGAGGTGGTGTGGAGATGGAGATAATGGTAAGGATGGAGATGGAGAAGGTGATGGAGGTGGAGGTGGAGATGGAGATAATGGTAAGGATGGAGATGGAGAAGGTGATGGAGGTGGAGGTGGAGATGGAGATAATGGTAAGGATGGAGATGGAGAAGGTGATGGAGGTGGAGGTGGAGATGGAGATAATGGTAAGGATGGAGATGGAGAAGGTGATGGAGGTGTAGGTGGAGATGGAGATAATGGTAAGGATGGAGATGGAGAAGGTGATGGAGGTGGAGATGGAGATAATGGTAAGGGTGGAGATGGAGAAGGTGACAGAGGTGGAGATGGAGATGGAAATTGAAAGGTAGTGGAGATGGTGGTGGAGGTGGAGACGGTGATAGAGACAGTGGAGGTGATGGAGATGGAGATAGGGGAGATGGAGATGTTGATGAAGATGCAGATGGAGAAGGCAATGGGAAAAGAGACAGAAATGGAGACAGTGATAGAGACAGAGATGGAGGAGCAATGGAAAGAGAAGATGAAGAAGGAGATGAGAGGTGAGATGGAGATAGAAGAGGGGAAGGAGAGGGAGAGAAAAAGAGAGGGAAAAGGTAGAGGACAGAGGGAGAGAGAGAGAGAGAGAGAGAGAGTGAGAGAGAGAGAGAGAGAGAGAGAGAGAGAGAGAGAGACTATTGTCCTCTCCGTCCTGTCTTCCCAGAGGACCACACTTGATTCAGCAAAGCCAGAGCCGGAACCAGCTTCCTGCACCCTCAGACCTGATCCTAGTTTCTAACCGGGTCTGACAACTGCCGAGCTCCGCCTCCTGTTAACCTGGGGTCCTACAAGCATGGACCTGGCGGTGATGTCGCCAGGACTTACTGAGCCAATGTGTAAGCAGCACTGAGAGCAGGACCTGGAGCCCAGAGCCCCTCGTGCGAGGTTCCCCCAAGCATGAATGTCCCTAACCCCGCCGGCCCACCCGTGTCCCAGGGCCGCCGAATGCTGCGCTGGCTGCGTCTCGCTCAGCTGTCTGCCTGCATCTCCTCCTTGACAACGCATCACCCACTGACTGCTTAAAACCCCACTTTCTACATGTAAAAGTGCAAGAAATAGTTAAACGTTTCCCATTGTTGTATCAGTGAACCAGTTCAGAGATTGCCAACTCAATTCAATCAAAATTAGCGACAAGAAAGCAATTTCCCCACTCCGTTCAGCACGGAGAGCTTTTGGTTTTGCATTGTTTTATTGGAGGTGATTCGCTGCGTCTCTCCTGGAGGTGAGCTGAGGAGCTCTGGCAGCTCCTGCTTCCTTTTGTCTAGATAAGTGTTATCCAGTAAAATGCACACAATGAGACTATGTTTACCTTAATGCTGTTTAAAAATCACATCGCAATAAGAGATCAATAGCTTTCCACAACAATTTACCAAAGACCCGGCTGGGGAAGAGAAATTCAAATTGTATTGACTTTTTTTTTTTTTCTGTGAGAGAGAAAGTGAATCTGTGTGTGTGTGTGTGTGTGTGTGTGTGTGACAATAATAATAGCGGGAGTGTTGACAAGGTGGCACATGAGCACAGAATCTGAAACACAAGGCAGAAGGCAGGAGAGGAGGATGGGAATTTCTGGGACTGTCACCCAGCACCCAGGAGCCCCAAGGCACTCAGTTCCCGAGTCCCCACAGGTCATAACCCCTCGAGGTCCCTAGGAGACCCTCAGAGGGACCCAAGGCTCCTCACTGATTATGCAGGGGTGGGGTTGGGGAACTGGGGCCTCAGGGTACCCAGAGCCAATGCTGTGGACCAAGAGCTGGACCTGAAAAGGCAGAGCCCCTGCCACCCACCCTGGACCCTGGCATGCAGTATGTGCTCAGAAAGTGTTTGCTGAAAGATGAAAACCTAGTGGAAACCGGAAGGGAGGGAAAGGGCGGGAAGGGAGGGGCGGAAGAGTGGAACAGACCCAACTGGTCTCTGCCCCTCTTAGCTCATGGCCTTAGATCCAGCAGCTCATTCTCCCATGCACCTTTGTAAGACATAAACCGGTTACAGCCGCGCTCCCGGTAGACTCTCAGTGAGTAACACAGCAGAGTCGGGGCTGGCCGGTGCTCTTGCTGCCCCAGCATGACATGGGAGTCCGTGCTTCTCCCCGGAGGGCATCCCCGGGTTGTGGGAAGTGCCCTGGGCAGCAGAGGACCACCTGTCCTGCAGCAGGAGTAGGAGCAGGTGCAGCACCCCACACACCTGCTCAGACCACTTTGAAATGAGCTTTGGAAGAAGTCAAAATTTAAAAAAAAAGGAGAGGAGGGAGGGAGGGGCAGGCATGTAAGTGGAGAAATTATTGGAGCTGGAGAGAGGTTTAATGGCAGCGTTGGCATCCTGCAATTTCACACATTAAAACATATTTTTAAAGAAACGACTACGGTGCTGATTGTATAAGGGCGAAGCTTTCCACTCTTCAGACTATTAATAAGGGCTTCCCAGAGAGAAGACAAATACATGCTTGATGCATTTTTAATCCTTTGCCAATACATTTGACTAAAGCTGTTTGCTGTTTCAATGACAGGATTTAACTTGCCCTTCTGTATTCAGCCTTCCTGATTATTAATGACATTTAGGAAACACAAGCTATAAAGTTACATTTCTGGCAGAATCACAGCCTGTCCTTGCACCCCGTGGAAGGGAACTTGCACCCGAAGTCAGGAGGAAACCCTCTTCCAAAGGAGCCTGGCGCTGCAGACCCCAAGTGAGGGGGGCATTCGCAGCACTGTGCTGCTCCCCTGAGCTCTCCCTACCCTCTCTGAGCAGGAGCCCCCTCCCCAGCAGCCCTGAGTGGGGGCACCCCTCTCTGCAGCCCCCTCTGTCACTGTGCGGCATGCTGTAACCTTGACAGCCATTTCCATGAGAACCACTCTGAGCCACTGGGCGACAGGGTCTTGGAATATTAAACCAAATTCACAGAGGATATTTAGATTTTTCAGGGTCCCTCTCATTCAAATGCCAATAATAAAATCTTCCAGGGAGAAGAGGCAGCAAGGAGCCCGAAAACCCGGAAAACAAGGCTCAAGGAATCAAGAGAAAGCTCTCGGATCTTAGCAGAACACAAGCAGAGGGGGAAAATCCCTACCTGATGCAGCTGATTACTTTGTGCATTTTATTATTATTATTATTATTATTATTATTAATTTTAAGAAACAAATTAATGCTCAGGTTAAAATGAAATTACATATGCTGATGCTTTCCAGGCCTCTGGACTCCACTGGGGGTTGGTATGTTAATAAGAGCAGTAACCAAGGAGCAGAGAGAGCTTCCCCTGACGGGGCAGGAATCAAGCAGGTGAAAACATTATTATTGGGGGACAGTGGGGGGTACACTTGGCTATGGTTTAAACTTGTCCTCCTTGGGGATTTGCTGAGGATGGGCATGCAGGTGACAACCCAAAGGGAAGGGGACAGGGGGACGAGCGTGGGATCTGCAGACAGCATCTGAAGAGGCCCCCGTCATTCCGTCCCTGAAAGTGACTCGCACCAAAGCCTTTCAGCCTCCCGGTATTACAGGCTCAGCCCTGACCCCCTATTGTAATGAAAACCAGATCCCTCTATGAATCACAGAAAATCAATACTGCATTTTACTAAGTTTGCGTTAATTTTACACCTTTCAGCCTCCAGATGGGAATTATTGCCGCCGAGATGAGAATTCCTCTTCTTCCCCACCCTGCCGCCGTCTGGGCGTCAGGTCTGGAACACCCTATCACTATTTTTAAAGGGGGGGAAAAGAAGACCATGATGAAGAAGACAAAGAAAGAGGGGGTGTGGGGGGGTTGGATCTTGAGAGATTTTAATAGCTAATAATAGGAGAAAGCATAAAAGCACAGATCCAATTTAAGCGCAAGAGTCCCTGTGTAAGCGCTGTTGTCAGTCTTGGGGTGTACTGTATGGGGGCCAGCTCCTGAGCATGCCGGCCCAGAAATATAAAGTCCAGATTTAATTCTGATACAGAGAAATACAATTTCAAAACCGGACGTCTTATCATCGGCGGGTCCCACTGGAGAACTCATTTCCCTAGCAAAAGGCTGTCAGTGCCATTATGTTGTACAAGGAAGCAATTTACCACTACAGCTAAACAGGGCGACCAGAGCTGTGGGAACTTAAGCATTTGAAGTTATCGCTCCGAAAAAAAAATAGCATTTCAAATGTCAGTGAAATGGGAAGGAATAATTGAAAAGTATCAATCAGAGAAGCAAAGGGGCTTCGAAGGCCGACGGCAGCGACTCCCTGGCTCTGCTCCTTCGCTCTTTCTCCTGCCCTTCCCTCCCCATTCTGCCTTGAAGACCACTGCCTCCCTCCGCCACCCCTGGCCCCGAATCCCCCTCAGGCAAGCTCCACCTCAACTCCAGAAAAGCGAAGACTGCGGCTGAGTCCTTGTGCTGTAATTGCATAGACTCCTTCAGGCCCCGGGACCTTCTTCTGCCAGATCCGGACCTACCCCTGGACTCCAGATTCACGGGATCCCAGCGCCAGGCTGAGGGCCTCACACAGGTCCTCCTTACAGAGATCAAGGACATTTCAATAAGACTTTGGAGGTGGCAGTGCCCTCCTGTGACCCCAGCACTCTGGGAGGCTGAAGCAGGAAGATCACAAGTCCAAAAACACAGCTTGGGCCACTTAGGGACTTAACATGTGTTTGTCTTAAAATTAGAAACTTTTTTAAAAGTGGAGATGTAGTTCAGTGCAGAGGTGCTGGGTTCAATCCCCAGTACCACAAAAAAAAAAAAAAAAAACATAAAGCTTGGGGTGTGAAAAGCCCAGACATGTCTTTCTACCTTGGTCCTAACGCTCAAGGGCCCCACTCTGCCTGACCACCAGGTTCTCCTCCCTGCAGCTCTGTGTTCTTGCCTACAAAACGGGATAACAGAGTCCACTTAGCAAGCAGGGTAGTGCGGGGGAAACTGCACAGATACAGAGAGCAGCTGGCATGGGGCAGCTCTTGACACGGCTATCACCCACTATCACCCAAGCCCCACAGGTCACCACCTCCCTTTCCCTCTGCCAAAAGGTCCCAAGTGACTGCTGTCCTCTGGGAGCTCACGGGTGACTCCTCTGTCCACACTTCTTTCATCCAACACTCTGCTCCCACCCATTTGCTGTTCTCTCCCTCCCTCTCTCTCTCTCTCTCTCTCTGGAACACTCTCCCCAGAAGTCTTCCTAGAGCTGCTAATTCACATCCCATGCTCAGCTCAAACACCAGCTCGTCCAGTCCCGCCATGCTCCCCGGCCAACCTACTGAGGGCTGCACCAACAACCAGCACCAGGTTTGCTCTTCTGTCACCAGGGTTTGTTTTCATTAGGGCTTTTATCTGTGAAGTTACTGTCTGCCTTTCCCACTGGAATAAAAGCCCCATGAAAATATGGCCTTGGCTGTCTTCTCTACAGAATTCCTTCTGCTGAGATAGGGCTCCCTTTCCGCAGGGAGTACACCACGGGTACAGTGGGTGCCTGGAATGCAGATCAGAGCCAGCTCTAAGTATGGTATGGATTTTCCCCTACATGTAAGCCCTAGGGTGATGCTCAATTTATAAATGAAGCACTGGAAGAAATTAACAACAATTATAGCAAAATTAAATAATGATAACAAATACTGTAATAAAAGTCATGTGAATATGGGGTACCCCCCCCATCTGTCTCTCTCAACTGAAACAGGAGGGTAGCCTATACAGTGTGGATACACTGTCCCCATAGGTCTAGATTTGTTGGGTTGATTCCCATCCTGAGAAACACAGAGAAAGATGGGGTGAGATTTTATCAGGCTACTTTGGAGACCAGTTTAAAACTTAAGAATTACTATTTCCAGAATCTTCCATTAATTTTGCAGAACAAAATTTGACATCAAGTAGCCAAAACCTCAGAAAGGGGAAATGCAGATAAGAGGACAAATTGGCCACTTGGCGAGCCAGGGACAGAGGGAATGGGAGCCCCACTTGTTGGGGTGGAATCTAAGACTGCCCGACAGAGAAGTTAGGAAGGGGCAGGTATCCCACAAGTGTCAACAGCTGGATCACCAACATGGGTGGACATACCAAGTGGCTTGGCCAAAGGTAAACATATCCATGTAGAAACCTCTGTCCCCTCTTCCTGAAGAAACCAGGGCCAGCTCTGGCCCTAGGTCCCCAGCCTACCCCAGGGCCACCATCTGTCTTCAGGCTGCCCTTCCTCTCTGTCCCTACATCTCCTGGTTCCAGTCACTACAGCATGTTTCTGGTTCCTGCCACACCCCTGCCCCACCTCTGTCTGAGCCAGAGAAGCCCTTCCGATGTCCACCTGCTTCTTCTTCCTCTTCCTTCCCGGCTCGAACCCCTCAGGAAGCCTCTTCTGGGAGTTTGAAACAACTGTCACCTGGCGCTCCTGCGTCCTCCCCAATTTACCTTTGTCTCAGCACTCACAAGCTCCTGGCACCAGGGACCCTGCCTCTCGCCTGTGTGTCTGTCCACCATGCTGACAGCACTAGGAGAGGCCAGTGACGGGTGACATCAAGGACCTGCTGGGCCTCACCCTTCTATCCCTTAAACCCCAGCCTGGAGACACGGCCAGCATCCCCATTTCACAGTGGAGGAGACTGAGGCTCCAGTCAGTTACCCTTAGAGCTGCTGCATTACAATCTCAGGAAAACAGAATAAAATGTAAAAATTTAACTATTGCTAACTGCTCTGATTCTTCCATTCAAAAATACACACTGCTTCACATTTTAAGATTTTTGAAATTCAGATGCATCCTACAATCGATGTGAATATTTAACACGGGAATGTTTCTCTGTTCTCAAAAATCTGTTGTTCCGTCTGACGGTGGCTGGCACTTCAGGGACGAGAAGAGAGGGATGTGTGAACTCGGTGACCCTCGCCACTGTTCCCATGCCCAGCTGCTCCTGCCCTGGGTTGGGGGGGCAAGCAGACTCTCAGGGGCACCCTCCAGGGAAAGGTGAGGTCGGGACGGGCGCCTGTGCCCTCCCCTCCACGCGTGTGACATTTAGAGCCCTGCGGTTCTGCTCAGCTCATTTTGCATTGCTGTTCTCCTCCGCTTTCATTTATTTGACCGGAGAGCTCTCAGTCGTCTCCCTGACCTTGCTGGGTCCCGTCAGCCTTCTGAGGCCTCTGTCCCAAAGCCCTGGGCTACAGCCTTATTCCACCCCCCATAACTGCTGCACAGGAGAGCCTGCCCGGCGTTCTCCCCAGGGGTGCAAAGTGGGGGCTCGATTCTGGCCTGTCTCGGCAGTGTCCATTGGTTTCTGTACTTCCCTCAAAGGTTACATAGAAGAATCAGGCTCAGAAACCAGGCAGCTAAGCGGTGACTGCACCCCCGTCCCTTGACTGACAAAGTGAGCAAACTGCCCATACCCTGTGGGGACAAGGTGGCCCTCAGCGTCACGAAGGAGCAGAGAGGTGCTGAAACTAGGACCCTGACTCCCACAGACAGCCATCCGGGAGGAAGCGGCTTGCGACCCCAGCTCTGTCCCCAAAAGCCACATGCCACTACTCAATTTGCATCTCCTTTCTCTGGCTACACAGGTGATGCCTGTCACAAGTCATGCTGTTGACACAAGGACCCGAGGATCGCTGTGAAGGTCATGATCACCTTGAAGGTCGCGTGCTGAATGCCACACAGACAGGAACTGAGGGGACAGCACTGTGTCCCAGCAGGGATAGAGTGGCAAGCACTGTCACCTGCTCTGGGCTCAGCTTCGCCCACCAATTCCCTCAGCACCCCCAAAGGACTCCTCCTGGGGTCCAGTTGCCCCCATTCTAGAGGTAGATACACTGAGGCTCACAGGCTTCTACAGCATCCTCAAGATCCTGCACAGGTTTGGAAAGCTGAAGCCCAGAACGCCTGGCCGCAGGGCCTGTGTTCGCAGCTGACCCTCTATCCCACTTGTCCCTCGCTGCACCTCGCAGGGTGTCAGGCACAGGGCGTGGCCTCCTCATATTGGCCAAAAATGGAAGAGTCCAGCACAGCACACCCTGGGCCTGGGAAGATGGGAAGGAGCTGGGCCTTGGCCACCAGTACCCAGCTCGTAGCAGACGCTTAGTAAATATTTGTTGTGTGAGTGAGAGACCCACTCAGAGTGACCTTTCCCGGTCTCGGTCTCGTTATTAGGGAAATCTGTGACATCTGAAAGGTCCCACTGTCAGAGCTGGAGCTCTGAGGAGGAATTTCAGAGAGGCAGAGGCTTCCTGATAACATGCAAATCCCAGAGAGGCCTGCCTGGCCAACGGCTAGCTCTTCTGACACCTTCCAAGGCCAGAGAGCCCCCTTCTCCCTTTACACTGCCCTGTGTAAGAACTGTACAGAGGGGAAGAAGGGAAGGGAGGGAAGGGGAGGGGAGGGGAGGGGAAGAGGAAGGGAGAACAGAAGAGAAGAGAAAGAAGAGAAGAGGGAAGGAGAGAGGCAGGAGGGAGGGGGAAGGAGGAAAGGAGGGGAAAAAAGAGAGAAAGAAAAAAGAAAGGTGGAAGAAAAGAAATAAGGAAAGAAAGGGAGGGAAGAAAGAAAAGAAAAGAAAAGAAAAGAAAAGAAAAGAAAAGAAAAGAAAAGAAAAGAAAAAAAAGAAACAAGCTGCTAACATATTTCTATTTTGGAGCGCAAAGGCCTGGATTATGCTTGGGAAACTGCTCTAGGACACCAGTGTAGAAATCCTGCATCTTAACGGATGTTAGCTGTGTGGTTTCCTTAAATCTCTCCAAAGTAAATTTTATAAATTGATGTAGCTACAAGAAAGAAAGAAAGAAAGAAAGAAAGAAAGAAAGAAAGAAAGAAAGAGAGAGAGAGAGAGAGAGAGAGGGAGGGAAGGATGTGCTACATCTTCAAATGAAAAGTGCTGACATCAGAATAAGCTCATACCCAGGACCCAGGCTGGTGACCTTGGTTGGTCCTAACTCAGCTTGGCTACATGGGAAAGGAGGAACATGAATCAGCCTGATCTGGCGTGACACGTGCTGGCCATTTTTTGGACCTGAAGGCGTAAGTCTGTGCCTCTTCCCGAACAGCTGCGCTGGCTGCACGTTACAGGGGAAAGGCTGAGTTTCCTTCTCACCGTTGGCTGCACCTGAGAGGAATCTTGTGGCTGTCGCCTTTGATAATCCCCCTTTGATAATCCCCCTGGGATTCAGGGGCCGCCGTGAATCCTAGGTGTAGACTCCTTCTGGGTTCAGAGTGGAGAACGGGCCTGCCCTCCTTTGGCTCTGCTGGATGTGCAATTATCAATGCCAGTTTAGATGCCACCAATAGAACCAGAAAGTGAGACCACAGAAGCCAAATCTAGGATCTCCTTCCTCTGGGTTAATTGGCACTTGAGTTTGGCTCTAAAGAAATCTACCCTCAAAATAAAAAGCAAACACCAAATCCAGCATTGCATGGAGGGATTTGACTGAATAAGGATAGAGTGGAAACTGAGTCAGCCCACCTGGAGAGTGCCGCCTTTGGGGTGCAGTAGAGCAGGGGCCCCACGCTTTTTAAGTGAAATGTGTCAGGCTTGGCTGGCCACAGGATCTCAGCCCCAGCTGCTCTGTTCTGAGTCTGCAAGTCATACAGAAACAAGTGGCAGGCCCAAAGGCTGTACCTTGCAAAGACAATCTTAGAGAGGAACCTTCGTGACCTGAGTTCTACTCCCAGTCGGTCACCATGGTGACTCACGGGAAGCCTCCAGCAGGACGCTTCCAGACCAGAGCGTTTGCTCCAGCCTCCACGGGGTGAAGAGCTGGTACCTCTAGGTCCTTCAGGGACCCCGACGCCTTGGCCCTGTGGAGGCCAGCTGCAGGATGTCACCCTGAGTGAAGACCCTGCTCCTAACTCCTCTGGCCCAGCTCAAGGGTGCTTGGAAACATCTTGTTCCCATGTCACATCGTGCCCCATCAGAAGCCTCTCGATCTTTTAAGGAGAGGAAAATAATTGATAGAACGTTCCTCTGAAAGACTTTTACCTAAACTCCACTGTTGGCAGCCTACTCAAAGGAAGCGACAGGGCCGGGGGCGGGTCTTGGAGACATCCAGACAGAATGAAAGACGGATGGGTGCTTTTCTACATAGAAGCTGCAAAGTTCATGGAGAGGAAAAAAAAAAAAGTATAAAATAAAAATCAAGGTTATCAAGACAGCCCTGAAAGCCACAGTGTCCTAATAGCTGTTTCCAATCAAGAAAACCCAGGCTTTTCTTCCCATTGCACTAAAACAGCAGGATTGATATTGATATTGATGCAGAAGGGGAAACGCAGACAGGCAGGGCCAAGACTGCACCCAGCCTCCTCTGAAACACATGTAAAGTTGGAGCTAAAATGTCATATGCATATGAAATTTATATGCAAAACTCGCCTATCACAGGGCCACTGACTGCCAAGACGCCTCTCGTTACCTCCCTGAAACCCACTGCAGCTGCCTCATGCCGTATTATCCGTCACCCTGCGAGGGCGAGCGTGTGAGAGGAGAACACGGAAACTTGCTTCAGGCCAGCGTACCCAATGCTTCCCGAGAGTCGCTTTCCTGGCCGCCCAGCAGGTTGCAGCAGGAAGACCTATATTTTGCTCCTGTGCAGACTCTGTCCCTGGCAATGCCTGACGGGAGCAGACTGCAAGCTGACGCTGCCAAGAATCCGAGGCTCTGATGATGTGAGCCAACCTCAGACTAATAATTTTATATCTCAATGTAAGCAAAAGAGTTCCATAAAAATAGACCGTTTTTAACAGGATGGTGTTCCGAGCAGAGAGGGCTGGAGCGCGGGTGCTGCGTGGCACCTTCCCCTAGCTGCGGTACCTAACTTTAGCGACTTCCATATGTCTTTGTCTGATCGCTGAACTTGGGGAGAGAATGCTGAATGCGATGTGACTCTTCAGACTCCCACGCCTGGGATCCTGCGGAGGTGAAATACCTATTGGTGTGTAGATAACACTTCCTTCTTCCCAGCTCCCAGGAGACAGAAAACAAACAAGCCCGAAGCTCAGCTATCAGGATTTCTCATCAAATGTCTATGTGCTGGAGAGCTTGCAAATTGACAAGGAAAATGTTGATGTTGTGGAGGGCAGGTGTGGGAAGGGGCCACTTACTCTAAAGTAGCATTTTCTCTTTTTCCAATGTGCCAAGTTTGAGGGCACCAGGATGGCTCAGATGGCCAAGTGTCCCCATACACATTGGTTCATGTTTCTCCACCAAGGCTCTTGGGATGAAGGGGCAGAGGTCTATCTCCCCAAGGAGCTTCAGGACTGGGAACTAGCCAAGAAGAGGCAGAAGCCAAAAGGGGCTCACTTTTTTGGTTTAGTGGGAGAAGAAGCACCAGCTTCAATATCTGGACACAAATCAGCTCTCTCTACGGGGATAAGAAGGACTTTAAGGGAAGGTGAGACGTCCCAGAAACCTTGTGCACTGGTGAGAAACAAAGCAGTAGAAAGCCTCCAGCAGGAGACTGATTTGAAGCAGGTGGCTTGAAGCACTGAGGAGATTGATGGGGACCGGTGAGTCCAAGTTCTGCAGGGCAGACCAGCAGGCTGGAAGCTCCTCAGAAGTGACTATTGCAATCTTCAGTCCAAAACTGCAGGGCAAATGGTGAACTGGAAATTCAGGCAGAAGCTCATGTGTGTGGTGCTGGGCAGAATTTTGAGTTCTTCTGGAAACCTCAGTTGCAGCTTCCAAATTCTTCTGACAAATTGGCTGAGACCCAAACACATCTTCAAAATACCACTGAAGCAGTGCGAATGTGTATATGTGTGTCTGTGTGTGTGCGTGAGTGTGTCTGTGTGTGTGTGTGACCCATGGCTGGCCCAGCTGAGCTGATACTTAGAACTCACCTTCATGTGTCACATGAAGAAATTAAACTAGGCACAACAGTAGCCAGGATCTGCTCAGTCAGAAGGACAGGAGACACCCAGCCACCCTCTGAGACGTGTGCAGTCATACATGCCAAGGATCGAGTCAGCAGACCCCAGCTGGGCTCCTCCCACCTGCTAAGGGCAGTGCTTGAACAGTTAATGATGGTGCTACCACAGTGGGAGGACAGAGAAATAGATCGCAATCGGTGATCCTGGCTGGTCCTCACCCAGGTATCTCTGCCAGTCTTCACATACTTGAGTGCTGTTTTGGTCCAGGTGAGGAACAGGAGGTGTCACAGGTAGGGAGAGGTGGTCATCTGGGGATCTTGGGAAAGCCCCCAGCATCCACGTCTTTCTGGAGATCTGAGTCCATCTGGCGAGGGCACCATCAGCCACACAGGCAGCATGAAGATCCAAACATAGTTACGTAAAACACAAAAGTATTGCAGAATACATTTACATGAGATGTTAACTGTGATGTGGAAACATCTCGTGCAAATTGAGAAGGCCAGTCTCCCTGAAAAATATCCCGCCTGTGAGCATGTAGACTGTAAGAAATCCACAGGGTGGCAAGAAACAGACCTGCATGTGACTTCTAGCTGAGTCAAGATGATCAGCACCCCCAGGTCAAGACCCTGGCCCCCAAGGCTGCGGGGCGAGTAGCCCACTGCAGAAGCTCCGGAGCCAGCCTGGCCGGACGCAGCTCCTAGTACCACTTGCCAGCTGTGTGACTTCAAGTGCACATTGTGAGAACTCAAGTGATCCATTAAGGGCACTGAAGACAGCCCAGCACGGTGAGTGGCTCTTCCCTTCTACATCTGTAAATGAAGGGACATGATGATAATATCCATAGCGCCTGTTTCCCGGATCCACTGCAGCACACGGCAGAGGTGATCACCGCACTGCCCAGCAAGCGTCCGGCTCACCCAGGACAGAGCCCAGGCCGGTGCCTCCAAGCAACATGTGGCCCTGAAGAAGCCACGTTCCCAGCCAGAGCCTCTGTGCTCTCAATTCTGCTGGGGTGACATTTAAACCCCGATGGTGGCCCTCTAGCCAGTATCAGGGTGGACAAGGGGATCCAGTGAACAAAGCAATAGCAGCACCTCTGATAATAGAGGGAGGGCATGAGATGTGATCCAAAGAGACAGTGGCTGTTTGCATTTTTTTTAATTATGACAATAAAAGATACATAGGGCCCAGGGATATAGCTCGGCAGCATAAGTGCCTGCCTGGTAAGCGCAAGGTCCTGAGTTCAATTCCCAGTACCAAAAAAAAAAAAAACACATAGTTGTGGAAGTCCTCTTTCCAAGATGTCACAAATATATGGTGATACTGCTGCCAAGTGCCATCTACCAGAAAGGCAGCCCTTAGAAAGAAACGGTGCATTCTCATCCATCCTTTTCACTGTATCTACCTCCGGCTCTTCCTCAAGGTCAAATAACCATGAGAGGTCAACGTCTGAAATCAGTTCAGGATCTTGAAGCTGCCACAGTGCAACTAAAGACACTCATGCAGGAGGACTTCCAGAATGACCTCAGGAAGTGGCCAGAATGTGGGCTAAGGGCTGTAGAAGCGAAGGGGAGGGTTTTGAGTAGTATTAATTGCAATGTGTTTTTTACTTTAATGTTTTGTAAATTTACACATTCGCTGTATTTGTTTATCACACCTCATATTTAAAATGACGTACAAAGAGAAAAGGAGAGGGAAATTTTTTTACAATCCGAAGTGATCTGTACAAAAATATCAGCTGATCTAACATCTGTATAGTTGGAAAAGAGAAACTGGGATAGAAAAAAAAAAAATATATATATATATATATATATATATATATATATATATATATGTTAGTGTAATGAGCTGAAGTTTGTAAAATTGATGCAAATATTAACTCATGTTCCAAGAAGCTCTCCAAGCAACGGCAATCAACCAACAACAATCATAAATAGAATGTACACAGTGCGAGGCAGGTCATGTCAAATTGTTGAAAATAAAGAGAAAATTTTAAAAGCAGCCAGATGAAAAAAAGCCAATTACACATAGAAGAACAGTGGTAAGACTGACAGTGTCCCTCTCAGAAGTCACACACATCACATCGGAACACAGGGGGACAGTGTATCTCAGTGCTGGGGGTAGGAGTTGTTGTCTGTGATACCTAGCAAAAATCCTTGAACATAAAAACATTTTCAGATAAACAGAAGCTGAGAGGTTTATCATTACCAGATCTACAGTCTTCAGAAGTGCTATAAGGAATTCTTCATTAAAGAACAATGACCCCAGAAGGAAACTTTAATCCACCAAGGAATAAACAATCTCCTCAAAATGAAAACTATACAAATAAAACCAAAAGGGAGTTTTCTCTTGTTTCTTAATTTAAAAGATAATTCATGTTTTTTTTAAAGTTAATAACAGGACCAGGGACAAGTGCCTAGCTGGCAAAAGCAAGGTCCTGAGTTCTATTCCCAGTACCTCCCCAAAAAAGACAAAAAAATTAAATTAATAACAATATATTTTGTAGTTTTTACAAATGAGTAAGCACAATGTACTATAATAAAGTACAGAAAGGAACAATGGAAGTTTAGAGTTATAAATTTCTTACAGTATAGGTGATATAATATGCATTAAGGTTAAAGTAAAAACACATATTGCAATCCCCAGAACACCATTTTTTAAAAAATAGCACAGAAGTATAACCTAAGAGCCAGTACAAGAGTTCTGTAAAATCAAATACAGAGACAACAAAGAAGGAGAAGGGGACAAGGAAGAAGAAAAGGAGGAGGAGGAAGAAACAGGAACAGTCCTATGCGACAAATAAAAATCAATATCAAGATGGTAGACTTAACATCCACCACTATAATAATTATATTAAATATAAGTGGACTAAATGTTCCAATTAAAAAGCAGAGATTTTCATCCTAAAGACAGTAAGGCTCAACTATGTGCTTTTGACAAACTGTGTACTTTTTATAAAAAACAAGAACATGTCCTGAGCTCAGAAAGTTTCCGAGAAACAAACAGGAATTCAGACACCAACACAGCCACTCCGGAGACAGTTCAGGCACTCACTGGATTCCAGGTTTACTTCAGAGGAAGAAGTCAGAGCATGAAATCACAAGGCAGAGACAAGGGAGAGCCCACAGCTCTTGTGGCTGGCCTGTTCTATGAAAGATGCCAGCAAGTGGTGGAGGTGAGGGGGACACAGCTCAGAGATAGCTAAACCCAGGCTCTGGGGAAAGGGGTTCGCAAGACAATAGTATGGCTGTGTGACCTGGCTGGCACTGTGACAGCGATAGTCCCAAAGCTAGTGCGATTCTATCCAGAGGGCGAGGCGAGGTACCCAGGTGGACAGCACCATGGGGGTCTGAGGTTCCTGGCTGAGGACTGTGAGCTATAGTGAGGAGTGGGCAGAGCTTTGGCTTGGATACTTCCTGGCACCCAGAATACTCCTAGTCTATCCAACGCTGGGTGTGGCTGGAACCCAAGTTTTTATTTATTCAGTTTCTATGCTATTTGGTGATGAATTTGGGGCAATGTATAAAAATACACTCAGCACTAAAGGAGGAAATATGTTTTGAGGAAATCAGGCAGAGGGAGGAAAGGAAAGCAAAATCATGCAGGCTGGGGTCTGCAATACTGAACAGGCTCACAGAACTTTTAGAAATGAGTCCCCAAAATGCTTCCAAGGCTCTGCAGAACTGTGACAAAGAAACACAGCAAGCCCCTTGAGGGAGCAGGTGGGGCACTGCTAGACCAGCTCATGAGTCCAATGTCTGTAAGGAGCATCAAGCAAACAGAAAATGGCGAGGAGGTAACAGTCTGCAAACAGTGGAACATTTCCTTCAAGAAATTGTTATGGAGAGGCACATGCCTGTAATCCCAGCACTCAGGAGGCTGAGGCAGGAGGAAAGCTGCAAGTTCAAGGCCAGCCTGAGCTACATAGTGAATTCAAGGCCAACGTGGGCTATATCGTGAAACCCTGTCTCAAAAAAAAAAGGAAAAAAAAGAAGTTGTTATGGAGGCACTGAGATAACTAAACACAAGAGGGAAAATTCAAGTAAATCAGGAGACCCCTCAGGCTTTTGTCCAGGGAGGTCTGCTGTGAGGCAGGTATTTATTCATTCATGGATCCAGACAGCGTTCTAGCTACTGGGTGATAGCTATGAACAAATAATCAGATAAATAAATGGAACTGGTGTCTTGAGAGGACAAGACAGGAAATACTAGGACTGTGACCTTGAATCAGGGACCTGACCAGGCTCCGAGGGAGACTGGAAATGGGAAGTGACATTTGAACTGAGCCTAGAGGAACAGGAAAAGGATGAGTCAGGTAGGAGAGGACATCGCACTGAGCGGCATTCTGCACATATTGAAGAGCCAGAAGCCAAGGCTGTGAAGGGAACCAAAGAAAGACAGAGCAGGGGCTGAGCAGGCAGGGTTCTGCTGCCCCACAGCAGACCCCAGACCCTGATTCTAAGAGCAAGGGCAATAGGGAAGGGGATCAGGCTGAGGCAGGTCACACAGTCAGGTTTGCGTGTCTGCAGCACCATTCTGGCCTCTGTGTGGGGAACAGATTGGAGGGAAGTTGTCTGGATGCAGGAGGACACATAGAAGGTTCTGCAGGAATCCAGAGCAGAACAAGGCAGCTCGACCCCCAAGATATAACCAGGTTTATATCTTTGTTACATCATTTTCTCATTGCTGAGACAAAATACCAGACAACCAAAGTTAAAGGAGGAAAGGTTTATTTTGTTAACAGTTTGTGGAAGTTTTAGCCCATACTCAGCTGGTTCATAGGTAGGGTGGCCTGGCAGAGGGGCAGCTGTTCATGGCAGAGGAAGACAGCAAAAGCAGCAAGAGCAAAAGGGAAGGAGCAAGCCCCTTTCCCTTCCTTACACAGTATGCAGGCCACCTGCCCCAGGGTGGATGTAACACTCATACCCATAATCCCAGCATCAGACCATGAACCAGTTGCAAGTTCTAGAAGCTGGCCTCCATGACTGCATGAGGCTTTGGGGCAGGGGGACACCCAGACTCAAACCATAACAGTTTATAAAGCAAGTTTGCAGGAACAGAAAAGCAGGCTGCAGTCCCCTGCTCAGCCCTGTCCTAAGCACCTCTCCCATGATCCTGGGGATACCCTGGGATGTAGAGGTGACAAGGACAGGGCTGAAACTCAGGGACGCGTCACCTGTGTCTCCTTGAACCAACTGCTCCTTCTGCTCATCCCCAGATAGCCACATGTCACAGCCCTTCTCCTCTTCAAAATGATCACCTTCCACCTGCCCCAAGATGCTACGTAAAAATGCAAACTATGCTCCCCGAGGATCCCCATCCCCTTCCCTGATTTGTCTTGTCCACAACACTTATCATATTCTCTAAAATCCATTGATTTTTGTATGCTCCGTCTGTGTGTGTTTGCCTCTGTCTCTGTGGTGCACGGTGCGTAGTAGGTGTTCAAACACAGTTCTCCCACGGATGAGGAAATCGCATCTGCAAATCATGTAACCCATATTCATCGCTCAAGGAACAAAAAGCAGCCAGCCTTTTGACAACACCAACACTCATTTTGAAATCTGTGATATAAAGCCCTACTCCCAATGCCCCCCGCAATTCCAGGCATCTGTTTGGAACTATTTCTTTTGATGCCATGACTTTACTTGTTTCAGTATTTGTGAGAATACAGTAACTCAGGATTAAAATCATGAGCTGACTTCTCCAATTTAGTGAGCAGAACCGAAGCACCCCGGGTCCACAGAAGGACCACAGGCATGGTTTTCACTTCCTCCCGGAGGATGAGGTCCCTGTGTTCCGCCAAGCTTCCCCAAAGCCCCTGTCACTGCCACCAGGCTGACCTGAGGGTAACACGCTGAGCTTCCCTCTGCGCCCAGCCATGCATTGTGCATCTATCTGTTTTGTCATTTCACGGAAGGAGTTGGAACTGGAAGGAAGGTAAATAGGACTTCTTGATTGTGAGTCGAATTTTCTCCTAGCACAATTGAAACCCCATTCATTCTGTTCTCACTGCATTGATTGGTAATTTTCATTTTCTAATTTCAAATAAAACCTCTTGCTGCAGTCAGCATGGTCGCTCCTGGCTGTGACTTTGCAGCTCATTTTAGCTTCCTCGCATAGACTTTCTGTTACCATCGCTCTTAAGTGGTAATTCTACTTTTCCAATTAGATTGTGGGAACAAACCAGATAAATGGACTCTTATCCCCCAAGCCATAATCTCAGCCTCGCCATGGAGCCGGGACGATGAATAACCCAGAAGTACCCTGTTGCTCTGCTCCAGAGCCAAATCCTGCAGCCCCAGCCAAAAGGACCATGCTCAGAAGTTCGAGGTGTTGTGGAAAATTGACACAACTGTTGAGCTGATTTGGAAAACTTTCAGCTTCCACCACTGCAGGGCACAGACCAAGAAGGACCAAGAGGCCTGGGTTTGTGTTCGGCACCACCCTAAGAGTTGTGTCCTCTGTCCTTGCAGGAAAGGGGTGGCTGCAAGGGCAGGAGTAGCTCCCGTGGTCACAAGGAGACCATCAGGGGACCCCCCCACGCCCAGTAGCACAGGGCCAGCACCTATAGCAGTCACTGGCCATGTTGAGATGTCTCAGAGAGAGGGGTCCCTGTCAGAAGAGGTGCTGCACTGAGTGCCTGTGGGTACCCCCAGCCCTGTCCTCTGCGGGTGCCATGGGCCAGCTGAGGGCCCACAGCACGGAGTCTTGAGTCCGTCTGGGAAGCAGGGACCAAGAGCTTAGCAGCCCCATCACCAGCCTCATCTACCCACTGCCTGAAAATATGATGTGAAAATTTACAGAAATAAACACTGCCTAAATTTTAAATAACTTCCATTACCGTGTGTCATTACCACTGTTCTATTTTATCATTAGTTGCTGTTCGTCACTTACTATGTTTAATTTCTAAATTAGACTTTTTCATGGATTTGTCTATATTTTTTAAAAAGCAGAGGCTCCATGTGCCCCATGGTTTCAGGCACTGGGGGTCTGGGAATGTGACCCCGTGGATCAGGGGTCCCTGGACTGCCAGCCCTGTGCACTTGGCAAGGGCTGCAAAGGCCACACAGCAGGCCAGCAGGAGCTGAGTGAGCAGTGAGGATCTGGGGTCTCTTCTCACCAGCTCTTACGCCTGTGGTGCCAGGGTCACAGCCTGGGGACAGCAAAACCCAGCAGATGCCCACTGTGGCAGGCAGCATGCATCACCAGCTGCCATGCCCAGCCATGGAGAGGCAGGACCCAGGAGGTCCTCCATGAGAGGCAGGAACACAGAGCCAGTGCCTCCTGGCTGCCAAGGACTGGCAGCTCAATGGATGACATCACCCCTGACAGGGGTGGCTTGAGGTGGCCTTACCTCCTCCACCTGGAGAAGGCTAGCACAGGCGTTAACAGGAGACAAAGTTGTAGACTCAGCTGTCTGGAGCTGCCAAGCTGCAGGAGCTGTTATCTCCTGTGGTGCCCAGGCCTGGAGGGAAAAAGCAATCTAGAATTGTACACTGGGGCTGTGTGGATGCACCCCAAACCCAGCTGGGGACCCAGAGGCAGGGAGCATCTCACACAGCTCCACGATGGCTGGAAAGCTGTCCTGAGACAAAGTGACACACACCAGGCTTGCAGAGCTGTCCCTGAGGGGCCCTCTCCTGAGTGTGGGCGCCAGACACATGCATGTGAGGATGGCGGCCTGGGAGCCCCGACTTCCAAGGGCCACCCTACTGTTCTGGGTCCCAGCCCCAGCACCATGTTCTCAGGGAAACTTCTGACTCCCCAGAAAGATCAGGGTCACTTTGCTGGTCATGATCTCGCCCAGCTCAGTGACCTGACTGTGTGCTTGTGTGTGCACCTGTGTGTGTTGTGCGTGCGTGCATAATAAATTCGTATAAGGCATAAAGCACCATTTCAGCAACTCTGAAGTGCACAGCTTGGTGGAGTTTGATACACTCACCATGCCGTGTGACCGCCACTGTCACCCAGGTCCAGGCCATTTTTCTCATGCCCAAAACAAACCCATTAGCAGACCCTGCCCATCCCCTTACCTGTGGCCTCTGGAAAGCACCTGTCCACTCTCTGCCCCTGTGAGTCTGTCCCAGGCACTTCCTGTGGGTGAAATCAGACAGCATGTGGCCTTGTGTGCCTGACTTTATTCACTCAGCAGACCATTTTCTCTAGGTGCAGCTATGCTGCAGGATGGATCAGTGCTCCGTTCTTGTCACAGCCAAGTAACATCTCATTGTTTGCATATATCACAGTTATTACATACTCACAGATACTTGAGGGGTTACTCGTTTCCATTATTGTAAACAGTCTACAGTGAACATTCACAAGCAAGTTGGGGTTTTTCTGTGCACCTGATTTCAACTGGGGTGAGTCTATAACTAGGCTGGAATTGCTGGGCCGTATGATAACTCTTTGTAACATTCTTCAGCAGCTGCAAGCTTGTCTCTTAAACAACCCTGCTGTAGCATGGAATCCTGCCTTCAAGTGGTCTTGGGTCACTATTAGCCTTGCACTGTGGGGCTGTGCACACCATGCACAGGGTCTGGCTACTGTCTTTCCACCCCTCTGACCATTCCACTGTGCCGCCACCATTGAGCAGCACGGCTTCCGGGCAAGCGCTACCTCCTCGGTGTTCTCATTGGTTCAGGTGGCCAATGTTAACTGAGCACATACCACAGGCCAAGCCACGCGTAAGTGCAAGAATTGTTAGCGTGCAACAAAAGCACAGGTCCCTGAGGACGGCATCCATGGAGGAGGAAAGGAGGCCTCACTCCTCACCGTGTTCATGGCCTTCATCCTGCAGCTCCTGTCCTGTCCTCCCTCCTCCCAGATGTCACCCTGGTGTCTCTGGGAGCAAGAGTTTGCAAGGGATTGGATGCAGCCTATTGGACTCCTGGATACACCAAGATGGTACCACTCTTGAGCATCTAGGCCAAAGAAACAAGAGCCTTGGTGATGAAAGCAGGTCCCCCAAAAAGACATGATTACCTCTTGGTTAGGGGCCTCTAAAGGAGCAGAACCAATAGAATGCATGTGTGCAGATGGAGGGATGAATGGATAGATAGGTAGATAGCTGGATGGATGGATGGATGGATGGATGGATGGATGAATGGATGGATGGACAGATGGACAGACAGATGGACAGATAAATAGATAGCTGACTGGATGGATAGATAAAAAGCTGGATGGATGGATGGATGGATGGATGGATGGATGGATGGATGGATGGACAGATGGACAGACAGATGGACAGATAAATAGATAGCTGACTGGATGGATAGATAAATAGCTGGATGGATGGATGAATGGATGGATGGATGGATGGATGGATACATAGATAGATAGATAGATAGATAGATACATAGATAGATAGATAGATGGATAGATAGATAGATGGCTATCTAGATGTATAGATAGATAGCTGGATGGATGGATGGAT
>PVLA01008494.1:0-88010 GCA_004027455.1 Hydrochoerus hydrochaeris | reverse complement strand
GATAGTCTCAAGTTGTCTCCATTTGCCTATGAAGGCCTCAAGGTCATCCTTTTTTATAGCTGAGTAATATTCCATTGTATAAAAATGCCACATCTTTTTCATCCACTCTGCAGTTGATGGGCATCTTGGTTATTTCCAGGATTTAGCTATCACAAGTTGTGCAGCTATGAACATGGGTGCACATATATCACTGTGATATTACCTTTTCAGTTCTTTGGGGAAAATATCGAGGAGGGGGATAGCTGGATTGAATGGGGCTTCTAATCCTAGTCTTCTGAGAATTCTCCATATGGATTTCCATGTACTGGCTCGACTTTGCCATGTTATGTTCCAGTTGTTTCTTTCTGCTTTTCCTCTTATTTAATTGCTTATCCTACCTGGATGTTTCTTTCTGTTGTTGTTTTGGGGATTGTAGTCATTTTTATCTCTGTCTAGTATGTCCTTCAGTACTCTTTCTAGGCTTGGTTTGGTGGACATGAATTTCCTGAGTTGCTCTTTGCCATGGAAGTATCTTGTTTCTCCATTAAATTTGAATGAAAGTTTTGCTGGGTACATCAGTCTGGGTTGAAGACTGTTTTCTTTCAGGGCTTGAAATACCTCACTCCAAGCTCTTCTTGACTTGAGGATTTGTGCTGAAAAGTCTGCCATGATTCTAACAGACTTTCCTTGATAGGTGAGTTGTGTCTTTTCTCTGGCAGCTTTTAATATTCTGTTTTTATGCTGTATGTCTGAGATCTTAAGTATTATGTGTTCTGGGTGTGGATTTATGTTGATTGTGACTGTTTGGTGTTCTATATGCCTCACTTATCTGCATATCAGATTCTTTTCCCATGTTTGGGAAATTTTCTGCTATTATTTCTGTAAATACTTTATGTATGTCGTTTGCCTGCACTCCTGTATCTTCGCTAATGCCCATTATTCTTATATTGTTGCTCTTGGCATCATCATGAAGATTCTGGATTGTCATTTTGTGGTGCTTTGTTATTTTTAAAATTTCTATCCTTTCCTGATCACTAACTGTGATCCTGTCCTCAAGGTCCAAAATCCTATCCTCAGCTTTGTTTAGGCGGTTTTGCATGCTTTCAATAGAATTTTTTGTTTCTTGGATGTCTCTTTGAGTTTGTTTCATGAATTCTGCTTGTTTTCTATCTTGTTCATTCAAAGTTTCAATCAGTTTCCCGTGCTCATGTACTTTTTTCTCTAGTTCTTCTTTAGCTGCATTCAACAACTCCTTTACTAAAGTTGTTATTTCTATCTTTACATGGGAGACTACTAATTTGATTTCCTCTATTGCCTGATGCAGTTGTTTTTTTATTTCACTGGCTATCTTTTCAGAGATTCCTGGTGTGTTACTTTTGGGGTCCTCTATTTCAATGTCTCCTATATTTGCTTCTGGTGAACTATATGTTTGAGACTGCATTTTGCTTTTCCGTTTTGTCATTTTCACTCTGCCTGGTGTTTTCTATATGTAGAGGGGATCGCACACGCTATTTTCATACACAACAAAGTCATATGGTTAGTTGTAGGGTTTTTACTACTGGCCCTATTTATCCCCTGTACACCTCTATTTTAGGGGTATACTCACCACACTGATGCAGTCAATCCGGTCTAGTCCAAATTTCGCCACCTGGGAGCAAAATTCCAAATTTTCTCACACTAACTGAATCCCGCTGAGATCTTCTGATGTTCCAGGTGGGAGGGTGGGCCCAGCTGAAGCAGTCCAGGGCATTTTTTAGTCTTGGGCGGGCCTCCTCAATGTTCCTGGTGGCAGGGCGGGCCCTCGGTGGAGGTTCCTGGCAGCTTACCCCTGATACAGTCTTCCACTAAGTTCCCGGTGGCAGGGCGGGCCCACGGTGGTGGTTCTGGGCAGCTTATCCTAAATTAATTTTGAATATTGTAGTTATTGTAATTTTTGTGATAAATTGGACACATTAATTATTGAAACAAACTCTGGGTGAGTTAAAGTAAACGTATAATTATTTACTATGTATGAATAATAAGAAAAGTCATGGGTTTTGCTTTGAATTAAATCTTCAAAAGCAAAAAATATCTGCACCCATAGTATTAATTTTAAGGTATCATGACCAAAGATAAGATGCATTTTGAGTCAGCTCATGATCATGCTTATACAACCAAAACATTATTCATATCACTGTTATCAATAAATGTATATAGTCATACCCTCCTTTTCTGTCAAGTAGAAATAGCTGAGTTTATCTGAAAGGGAAAATAATTATAATTAGTTCTTAGTATTTCAGAGAATTAATATATTTTACTTATTTTCTTAAAAATTACAAATTAAAATACATATTAGTTCTTTTTAAACTATAAAACTTTTCTTAATAATAATATTTATTGCTTTTTAACTGATAATTCTATTTTGAACTACAGATAGGGTTGTAAAACTATTTTTGAAAAGAATTTTGTAGCAGTATCTGTAGAAAATGAAATAGACATTAATGCAACATCTCATTTGCAAAAGCCCATAATACCTGTGTGATGATGTTTGCCATGTCATTTTTTGAAATTTTTCTTTCTTAGTGTATACACTTGAGAAGGATATTTGTAACATGAATGATATGACAATATTAAACTTTTCAATTCTACTGAAAATATACCTGTTATTTTCAACCTTGTTTATATAATGAATCAAATTTTATTGACAATAGCAGCTAGTTATTAGCATTTTGTCAGATCATAACATCTAACATCTCCAAGGTCACAAAGAAAAAGTGTTACTCAACAATAGTAATGTTGTGGTTAAAGATGAGAAGTTGCCTGAAGCAAAACCATATAGTACAACTGTATTCCTTGCATAATTCTGGATTGACTTCCAACTTATGCTGTAATTGCCAGTTTCAATTATACTCTCCTTGTCAATTTCAGTTCTATTAGTGATAAAAAAATAATTTTAGATTTTTCAAAACATTATTTTCTCTAGTTACAAAATAAAAAATAATGTCAAACCATTTTTTGTCTTTCACTAATTTTATCTTTTCTTTTATTCTCACCTCTGTGCCTGCAAATTTTTCACCATGTTGAGTTTTTTTATTTCTGAAAATGAGGACAGATGTATACTCTTTTTAGATTTTTTTTGAAGTTTTGACACTTCAGTTTTGTGAACCATTTTTCAATAGTTATTTGGATGTAGCCCCTTTTGTTTGCTTTAATTTTAATAAATTAATAAAATTTCTCCAGGAACTATTTCCAGTATACCTGGATTAAACATCACTTTAATCCTTGCATTTTAGAATATTTTATGTGGCTATGCCATATATTACAGACTATATGGCTTTATGTGCAATAATATGCAAGGATAAAATCTTGAAAAGTACTTTCTCAAATATTACCTTTTAGCAAGAAACATATTTACACCACTTGTATCATCATATACCCATATGTTGGTATAGGTACATCTGTATTTATACATAGCTATCTCTGAATATCTGCACAGATAAACATGCACTGGAATAGGTGGTCAGGTAGAAATAGTTTTATAAATGTTATATTAAAGACACTATTAAAGAAAGGAATTATATTTATTTTTATCAGAATTTAAAACAATAAAACAGGACTTATACATACTTCATAATCATTAAGATCATTAAGACATTATTTCTTAAAATATTTTTTAAGGATAGAAAAAGATATTGTGAGAAACTTAACAGGTAGAGACAGTATGTTGTTTTCATGTCTCTTATTTTTACACAGCTCTGATTTTTTTCATGTTCTGTTAAAAGAGAGAATTAACACTGATATACTTTTCTATTTTTTCTTTCTTCATTTCCCTTTCAGTAGCCTGAATGATATTTTACATGATACAGGAAATATAAAGTTTATTATGTTTTAATCATAATTCCTATGTTTGTTTAGCATATACTGTTTATAAGGATTCATTATTTGCTATCATACCTTTTGTTACAACTTTTCCAATAGTGAACTTTATGTTCATGTGTGTTTTTTGGATAGTTCTTTGATCAATACTTATTTATAAATCAAATTTGAACTTCATTCTTAAGAGTTAAATTTAGCATACTATGAACAATTTAAAATGCTGAATCATAATATTTAGCTCCTCTTGTTGAAGAAGAAAATCCAAATTAGAAAGTAGGGCCATCAAGTCAGAAATAAAGAACAAGGAAAAAATGATTGCAGTGTTAATGATCATTGTTATATAACACAATAAATCACAGGATAATTCAGGGAAATTTGTCTACAAGTTCTGCAAGTGGAAAAATCAATTTTCTAAGATAAATCTTTCAGAAGATAAGCTTTGATGTCTAAATTGAAGTAGGTGAAATTTGTTTCTTTTAAATTGCAAATTGGTGTTCTTTTTTTTAGAGTGGTAAGGAAATAATGTTAATTTCATTGCTTTTAAATTAATAAAAACTACTAAGTGCAACTTTGGAGATATATATCTGGGATTGAACTCGCAACCTTAAACTTACTAGGCAATCATTTGAGCCACTGAGCCAAATCTCCAGCCCTATATTTATATTTTTAAAAAATTAACTTAGTATGCATTTGTTTAAAAATTTTAAAAATTGTGTGATGATTTAGATAAAAGGATGAAGATTGACAAAATATGGTGAATTATACAATAGAGAAGGAAAGACAAATAGCAAACAGGCAAAAAAAAATCATGAACACAGAACAAATATAAAAGAAAATGTTTCTTCCACTGAAGGAAAACAGAAGGAAAAAAAGTCAGGTGTCACTCTGGCCTTCTCCCAACTTCTGTTATCACTGAGATCAATCAATTGTTCTTGGAGTCAATATGATAATCTTGGAGTTTGTGGCCATCTTTCTCTTGTGAACTCCCTGGCACATGCAGTGAAGTTAGGCAGCTTAGTGCTTTAGAGGGTTACAAAAAGTGGGCTTTGCATCAAATATGCATCAAAACTTGAATATTTCCTGAATGTGCACGTCAGATCTAACATTACTTATCAAAAGTTATTACTGTGTAATTTTCTCCAGGAACACAGACATTTTCCATCTTTGCTACTCATGATATTTCCTTTGAAGTAAATTGAAATTTTAATTCAATTCAAACCAATAGTTCATGCTTCCTTCCTTGCAGGTGTTCTGTTTCTTACTTCTCCAGTGCTATTAATTCTGCTCCTAACTGTATCACCTCTAAGACTCTTCAGTTTGCCTGATTGCTACACAATACTCAGGTATCCAGTTAATGTTTACTGTCTTTGAAGAGCTCAGGTCTTTAGGTTGCCTGGCTTTTACAGATTTACTTAGAGATAATCTATTTTCTAATACACATTTAGAATATCTCATAGATACTGTAATGGCTTTTAAGCATGAGTGATTTTCATCATAAACTTCCACTGAAGAGTTTTTAATTTATTCAGCAAAGTATTATGGATTCACAAATTAGCATAATATTAGCAAGTTAGTATAATTAAAATGTAAGTGCTGCAAAAGCATAACATTATGGGAAATACATTTCTTAAAAAGTGAAACTCTTATCTTGATTTTTCAAACTGTATTAAAGATGCTAATGTTTTGTGTGCATCCAAGCAATTGAATCATATCCACATTCAACTCATAGGGTAATGAATACATAACATTCATTAATGTGAACACATAAATTTGTGTATGGATACATACATATCTGTGCTGCCATAGATCTCTTTTTTTATTTAAAGAAAAAAGGTAGAAATATTACAGAATTTGAAGAAAAGAAGATAAACAGTAAGAAATCACTAGTTGATAAATTACATATTATTCTTTTAGAAATAGTTTTTCAAGTTACAAAATTAAAGCACACAATGTGGACACTAAAGCAGTGAGAGTGCAACAGATCTGTTCAACAATCAAACAAGAACCTAGATATATGGTTATCAATCCCACACACCTAAACATACATGCAGCTATATCTTTTGTAGTGCTTCCTATTTCCTCTTTTTTTACAATAGCAATTATACATTTTTAAAATTTTATTTGAAGAGAAGAAAAAAAAGCAAAACAGAAAAAAGGGTAGCAACAATACAGAATTCTAAAAGAAAGAAAGAAAAAGTAAAATGAGAAAAATCCCCACTAAGAAATCAGTAATTTATAAATTACATACTGTCATCCTGGATGTAGTTGTTCAAGTTACAAAGTTAAAGGGTACATAGTAAACATTCAAACAGTCAGACTACAAACAGTTCTGCTCAAAGATCCAACAAAGATTCAGCAATATGGTCATCTATTTCACACACTCAAACATACATGCAGTTATATCCCTTAGAGCACTTTCTTTTCCTCTCTTTTTTACAATAGCAATTACACATTTTGGTTTTATTACTCTTGTAGTTCTTATTTACTTTTTACACTAGAGACACAACATAGTATTTATAAATATGATTCTTATTTATTTCACTAATAAGGATAGTCTCAAGTTGTCTCCATTTGCCTATGAAGGCCTCAAGGTCATTCTTTTTTATAGCTGAGTAATATTCCATTGTATAAAAATGCCACATCTTTTTCATCCACTCTGCAGTTGATGGGCATCTTGGTTGTTTTCAGGATTTAGCTATCACAAACTGTGCAGCTATGAACATGGGTGCACATTTATCACTGTGATATTACCTTTTCAGTTCTTTGGGGAAAATACCCAGGAGGGGAATAGCTAGATTGAATGGAACTTCCAATCCTAGTCTTCTGAGAAATCTCCATAGTGATTTCCATGCTGGCCGTGCCAGTCTGCACTCCCACCAACAGTGGAGCAGTGTTCGTTTTTCCCTGCAGCCTCGCCAGCATTTGTTATCAGTTGTTTTCTTGATGGCAGCTAATCTTTCCGGAGTGAAGTGAAATCTCAATGCTGTTTTAATTTGCATTTCTTGAATGACCAATGATGGTCAACATTTCTTCATGTATTTATTTACCATTTGTATATCTTTCTCTGAGAACTGTGTGTTCATCTCAGATGCCCATTTTTGGAGAGGGTCTTTGAATTTGGGGGGCTTGATGTTTTTCAATTGTTTATATATTCTGGGCACAAGTCCTTTGTCTGAGGGTTTGTTGGTTAAAATTCTTTCCCACTCTGTGGGTTTTCTTTTCACTCTGTTGGTGATTTCCTTTGAAGTACAGAAACTTTTCAATAATATGAGATCCCAGGTGTTGATTCTTTGAAGTGTTTCCCATTCAGTTTGCATTTTGTTCATGAATTCTCTGCCTACTCCTATGTCTCCAAGACTTCTACCTACCTTGTCTTCCAGTAGATTTAGTGTTTCTATTTTAATATTTAGGTCTTTGATCCATTTAGACTTTAGTTTTGTGCATGGTGATAGGCTTGGATCTAGTTTCAGTCTTTGGCATGTAGAGAGCCAATTTTTCCAACACCATTTATTAAAGAAACTATCCTTCTTCCAGTGGACATATTTAGCCCCTTTGTCAAATATCAGTTGGTTGAGTGTCTTTGTAGTTGTGCTTGCATCTTCTAATCTGTTCCATTGATCAAACAGGTCTATTTCTTTGCCAGTACCAAGCTGATCTTATCACTGTGGCTTTATAGTACTGTTTCAAGTCAGGAATTGAGGTGTCTCCTGCCTTTCTTTTTTTGCCTAGAATTGCCTTTGCTATTCTAGGTTTCTTCTGTTTCCAAATTAATTTTAGTAGTGTTTTCTATAGATCTGTGAGGTATGTCAGTGGTATTTTGATTGGGATTGTGTTAATTCTGTATAACAGCTTTGGGAGTATGGCCATTTTCACAATGTTGGTTCTTCCTAACCAAGAGCAAGGAATGTCCTTCTGTTTTCTAATGTCCTCTTCAATCTCCTTTTTCAGTGTAGTATAATTTTCAGCATATAGGTCTTTTAAATTTTAGTTAGGTTGATTCCTAAGTATTTCATTTTTTTTAAATGTTATTGTAAAGGGTGATATTTCCATAATTTCTCTCTCAGTGAGTTTTTTGTTTGTGTACAGGAATGCTATTGATTTTGAGCATTGACTTTTATCCAGCTACAATGCTGAACTTATTACCTCTAGCAGTCTTTTAATGGAGTTTTTTGGGTCTTCCATATAGAGCATCAAGTCATCTTCAAATAATGATAATTTAACTTCTTCCTTTCCTATCTTTATTCCTTTTATTTCTCTCTCTTGTCTGATTGCCCTGGCTAGTGTTTCCAGAACTATATTGAAAAGGAATGGTGATAGTGGACATCCTTGTCTTGTTCCTGATTTTAAAGTGAAAGCTTTCAGCTTTTGTCCATTTAGTATAATGTTGGTTGTTGGTTTGTCATAGATGGCCTTTATAAGGTTGAGGTAGACACCATGTATTCCAAGTTTCTGAAGGGTTTTTATCATGAACATGTGTTGGACTTTGTTGAAAGCTTTTTCTGCATCTATTGAGATGACCATGTGGTTTTTGTTTTTGGCTCTGTTGATGTGGTATATTACATTTATTGATTTGTGTATGTTAAACCATCCCTGCATTCCTGAATGAATCCCTCTTTGTTGTGATGTATAATCTCCTTGATGATTTGCTGTATTCTATTTGCCAGTATTTTGTTGAGAATCTTTGCATCAATGTTCATTAGTGAGATTGGCCTATAATTCTCTTTTTTGGTTGGATCTTTCTCTGGTTTTGGTATCAGAGTAATACTTGCCTCCAGGAATGATTTAGAGAAGATTTCTTTCCTCTCAATTTCATTGAAGAGTTTAAGGAGTATTGGCATCAAATCTTTTCTAAATTTCTTATAGAATTCAGCTGTGAATCCGGCAGGACCTGGGCTTTTCTTTGTTGGTAAGTTTTTAATTACATTTTCAATTTCAATAGCTGATATTGGGTTGCTCAATATTGCTATATCTTCTTGTTGAGCTTTGGTAGTTCATATGTTTCTAGAAATCTGTCCATTTCCTCTGTGTTTTCCACTCTATGTGAGTAGAGATTTTCAAAGTAGGTAATCATGATCTTTTGAATTTCCATGGGATCTGTAGCAATGTCTCTCTTTTCAGTTCTTATTGCATGAATTTGGGTTTTTTCTTTCTTTCTTTTGATAAGGTTAGCTAAGGGTTTGTCAATTTTTTTATTCTCTCAAAAAACCAGCTTTTTGATGCATTAATTCTTTGTTTTTTTTTTTTTAGTTTCAATTGCATTGATTTCTGCTCTAATCTTTACAATTTCCTCTCTTCTATGACCTTTGGGTTTAACTTTCTCTTCTTTTTCTAGAAGCTTGAGATGGAGCATTAGGTTTTTTATTTGTGCTCATTCTATTTTCTTGGTATGACAATTTATTGCTATATATTTCCCTCTTAAGACCACTTTCATTGTATCTCACAGGTTACAGTATGTTGTTTCTATATTTTCATTGAATTGTAGGTATTGCTTTATTTCTTCTTTAAATTCATCTGTAGCCTACTGGTTGTTCAAATCACTGTTATTTAATTTCCTTGTATTTATGCAGGTTTTACAATTTCTTTTGCCATTCATTTCCAAGCCTCAGATCTCTTAATTCAGTAGATCATTTGTTCCTCAAAACTTTATCCAGATCCTAGATGTTCAAAATCATATAAGGCGTGATTCCTGTTCTCAAAGCACTAAAAAGCGAAAAGATTGTAGAGCATAGACTATGGCAAAAAAAAAAATAACTGCAGAATCATATAACATTGTGGCATTTTCTTCCATCTGTAAACTGAAATGCTTTAATACCTCTTTATGAAAATTAAGAATATATGTTTGTGACATAGCAAAGCAAGTAAGAAATAGTAGCTATTTTAAATTGATATAGATACAATTGTAGCACAGAAGAGGGAAACTAGTAAATCTGTTGTTGGGAGATTATAGAAGATGCTAAGAGAAAAATACTTAAAAAGTTTGCCTTCCCAATTAGAAAATGAAATAAAACATGTAAAAGTCATTCTTGGTAGATTTTGAAACAGTATGTGTGGTGATACAGAGAAGCCAGGGCACATGGTGCTTTGGAGAACTCACAAGGGGGTAATATGGATGGGAAGATGGAGATTAGAGGATCAAGGGAGAGTATCAAGAGTTTGTTTCAGATAGATCACATTGACTGGGCAGTTGGAACTGATTGAGGGAATATGAATGATTAAAAGCATATATTTAGGAGTTAGAATAATTGGGATCAAAGCTTTAATGCTCATGAGCTGTGTGATCTTTGGAAATTACAACTTCTCTCTAAATTATATCTTTGATCCATTAAATAAATGTAATAGTATTACTTAAGTCACAGGATAGTTGTTAAGAGAAATGAGATAGTTGTACATTACATCACAATTGTATAATTAGTTGAGTTTTTATTATTAGCCAAAAAATTATGCAAACACCTGGACACAGGGAGTGTTGTGATTTTATTTTAATGATGTAAGGATCATGGGATAAACAATGGAAATACTGGGTTGTGGATAAGGAGTTTGAATGGAGGGCAGAAGTGGTTATTGTAAGGTGCAAATAAGAAGCAAAAATCAGAACTATAGGCAGGTAAATGTGTGTTGGGGAAGGGGGGAAAAGGTATATTTTAAAGAGCTTTAAGTCATAGACTTAGTGATTAGTTCAGAGTGACAGGGGCTGTATGAGAAGGAAGAATGTTGTTTCAAGGCACTAACTGCGCTGCAATATGCCACAGTGGCCATAGAAAACTAATGTGCTCCCCACAGACCAGAGGTGCATCATAGACTCTGAGTCATCCACTGTTAAGGGGAAGGACATTTACTGGGTAGGTGTGAGGCAGTCAGGAAGTAATGGGCCCCTGGTTCCTGAGAAAATCTTGGGGGATAGGAGGGAGGGATTATTGAATAGGTGATAGACCTTTTCAGATATAGCCAAGAATAGAAAATTACCTATAAAATTTGATAATTTGGAGGTCAGTGTTGATTTATAGAAAGCAAATTCTAGTGACATAAAATAAAATATTTTAAAGTAATACATAAATAAAAGACAATATAGAAATCTATTTGTCTACTAATAAATAAAACTCTTCTTTGTTTTAGTAGGAGTGGTAATTGAACTGTTTTTATGTAGAAAGGGAGAGAGATCCAGATGGGAAAAATAACAAGAGAGGTAAAAGATGAAAGAGAAAAGATGATCAAGGATAAAACTCCCTTAAAAGATTTTTCTATACCTAATTTGCTCATATAATAGCATATTAAGAAATGCTACTATAAGAAATTTTCCTGTCAAAAACTCTCCTGTAAAGAAATCTTCAAAAATACAAGGCTTCTTTTCAAAGTGTTAAGTAACAATCTACTAACATGTTTATTTACAAATTCTGTAATAGTTATTCCATCAGTCATTTATTTATGACTCTAATACTTGTACATAGCATCATGGCAGTGAAAACTATGATTAATGTTTAAAATTATAGTATCTACTAGAACTGTGCTTTCTAAGTACAGCTTACAATTTTATAAAGGAAGTTTCCCAGGATTCCTTACCACGGGATATCTTAGGTTTGAAATCTCCAGTACTAAGATATATTGGACTTTTGATGCTCATCTTCGTGATGCACCTCAAGAGGGGCCTACTATACATAACTATCTCTTTGGGATAGAAACAGAAGATTAATAGCACTAGCCAGCTTGCATGGTTGCAGTTTCCTATATAGGATTCTATGAATCCTATTCCTTGGCACCATTATATTCTAGATTTTTGGATTTAATTTTTCTTTCAGAATATGTGAAGCAAATTTGCTCTAGTTTGTTCTATGTTGATTTATAAAACAACCATAGGTGACAGGTAAAGATGAAATTTATTGTTGTGACAGGTGAAACTCCTGCTATTTATTTATTAAATTGGAATAGAGCAAATAACTCCTGCTATTTATTTATTAAATTGGAATAAAGCAAATAACCAGTGTAGTCAAAGAGTTTCTTACCGATTACACAGCAACCCCACTATGTTTCCTTTATCATTTTGCAATCCTTTCCCCAACCTCCAAAACTATCTTCAAAACAATATTTTCTGTTTGTTTATTAGTCAGGTTCTTGCTTGGCAGCTGACTTGCTTCTTATTTTATGGAGATTATAGAGTTTTAAAAAGTGAACTCAGATTTCTTTTAGATGAAATACTTGACTATCCTCTCCCATTCTCTTGCTTCTAACCCACACTACGTTTCCTGAAAAGTCTCCACAGTAGTATAATTTGACTTCTTTTCTTACCTGTGTGGTACTGCTAAATTCTGTACATAATGTCATTCTTTTTCTCTCTTGTCTAAGCAGGCTGTCTTTCCTTAACAATCTCTTTAGTGATGATGTTACTTCTCATGCCCAAATATCTTCTCTTTTTTCCCCTCAGATGTCCCTTGCTAAATGTTCTCCAAACACCCCACTTATAGTGAAAAACTATATGTTGAGTATACACTGACATGTTGACATTATTGTATAATCAGGTGCTGATATTTTTATGTTATGCCTGTAGTATGCTGATAATGAAATGAATCCCTCTTCTACATGCAGTCCATCTCAGCATACCCAAACCAGAAATCATCCCTACCAATCCTTTTCTTCTCATGGTTCCTACCTCAGTGAATTATAGGTCTCTGAATTAGAGGAAAAAAATTAGTATCCTTGATTTTTTTCTGTGCTTTTACCATGTTCCATTTAACAAATCAAAGGGTCCTATTGATAATACTACCTAACTCTTGCTTGTGTTAATTCATTTTGTGTTAATGTTCAATTCCATTTGAACATTAATTGCACATTTGAGTGCTCTGCTTCTAATATTGTTTCTCTTCAAATGGGTCATCAACTTTAAGCAAGAGGCTCTCTGCCTTTCTTAAGTCCTCTTGTGTTTCTTATGATAAATTCTGACCTTAAATTAATTTGTGAGTTGTTTTTAGGTCTGACTGTTAATGTCTCTGGTCTTGCCTCTTTCCCATGTGTAAGACATGCTCTTTTTCTTTTGGTCCTTCTCTTTTGATAAAATTTTAAAGACATACCTGGAAACAGTCTCATCCTCTGTGCTCTGTCCTTTATTTTAGAAAATGACGTGCTTACCCTCTGTCTATGTTTAGATCTTAGTTTTAATACTTCTTTTGTATTACTTCCCTGACTGCTCCCTCCTGCTATATTAAATGTTTCTGCTATTCACTTAGTTGCTGGCTAAGTGCCTTTGAAGTGGAAGCTGAGATGATGATTGTTGTATTTAGTTATTCTAGATCATTTCTAGTGGAAGCAAAGGACCAAGGTTGGTCACACCATGATGTAGATACTATGAAGCCTCAGCCAGTTTAGCAGCATGCCCTTAAATGAATATTGTCTGCCCAAGTTTTCTGTTAGGCTAGAAGATCTAAATCGTGCTGCATTCTCTTTCTGAATGTATGCTGGCTCTGGATGGAAATGACTTTGTGCCAGGTAGCTCACAGCAGCTAGGGTAGAGCTAGAAATTCCTGACAGCTAAAGCATGGACAGCTGTCTCCTAATGACAGTGCCCACAGCTGCTCAGCATATTCCTCCATGAAAGCAAATCTGGGGAGTGTATTACTACCTATCACAATCTATATGAGAACACCATACCATTGTGCCTCATCTGATTTGTCTTTTGATTGTTAGGTTCGGCTTTCTGTAAGCTTCATAAAATAATGAGAAATCTGGTCTTGCTTATCACTGAGTTCTCAGTATATAGCATTGATTTGACACTCAGCAGTTATTCATTTGATATTTGATAAATCATTGGATTTAGGGATATATTTTGGGAACATATTTTTCCTGGCTAATGAAAATTTCCTTTCATTTTTGCTCAGTTATTTGTCTTGATTTAAGATCATCATCATCAAAAATAACAAATTTAGGCCAATATTACCATTTACTTCTGAAGAAAAATTGAGATTTATAGAAATAAAACTGCATGCAGGACTGCATATTATTGACTGTAGTATGGATAATTTATTTCAAACATAAATAACTCAAACAGATTCCTGTGTTTCTGTCTGGTCTACCTCAGAACAGGTCTACCTGGTCTCAATTACTAGTTTCATTAGATGAGAAAATCTTTTAAGTCCTAATATCATCTAGAACACTTTGTTATTTTTTTAATTTCCACTTTTCCTGACTGAAACAGCACATTCAGTAATAAACCATGAAAAAGGTTGCCAAAAGTCTCAGCCTGAGGACATTTGCAGGATTATTTTGCTCATCTCATGCAGTTTAGTAAAGCTGTTGCCAACACTTAAAATATTGGCCAATATCACAAAATTTAGAGTTCTGGTTACTTTTGAAAAAAAAGTAGACACTCTGACAAACCCTGTATATACATTTCCACCTGCCAAAATTTGGGGTAGAGTTTGTGTGATCAATTAGCTCTTTAGATAGGGCTTAAATTTACCATTTAGCTACCATTTCTACCAGTATGTATCATTTCCCTTTCTCATTGGAGTTCCTTTCATAGATTACTTGCAGGTTCTTGTAAGTATAATACTTAACTTTCAAGAGTATCTGAAATGGCATTTCTTGGAGAGGAGTCTTGGACAGAGACAACATCAAGCAAATTAGAATATCAGTGAGTTGAAATTTTTGTGGAAACTACTAGACAATGAAGATTTGCTTTTAAACAGCACTGAGAAGCTTAATGGGGCCCATTTCATTTTTGAAGTTGCTGTAATGATATTTACTGATCACTGAGCAGAATGTTAGTGTCTTTATGAGTGATTCTGTGTTCATTTTACTTGCATAGAACTAAAATGATCAGTATTCTTGTAGGGAGTTTTTCAGGTTCATTCATTCAAGTATGGCCCACCGATCTGTCAATCCAAGAGCGCTATCTACACCCTCCTCAGCAGACACAATCTTTCCAATCCTTTTCAGATCTTTCTCCCCGATGCTGTAGGCCAGTCTGTTTAGAAGTCTTAAGAGACATTGCCTTAACACTTCTAGTGCTGACAGAACTCCACAGGATTAACAGCTACTGGGAAGCAGATGGCCATCTCCTTCAAGAGCAACCTGGAGTTAGCCTTTACACAGCTTACTCCTCTATTTCAGTGTAGCACCAGCGCAGAATACCAAAGAAATGAACAGAGCTTGGCTGATATGTTTTAAGTTTGCCATTTTACTTTATCATACTATGGTGGGTTTCATACATGATATACCTTTATTTTACAACAATGGCACTTGTTCTCAATCAGATGATTCAACTCTGATAGTTATTCATCAAGCTGTGTGATGTAATTATTTATGATAATGAGATACTTAGTACAAAATACATAAGTCCTTTGATTTTAGGTCGACAATACATTTTCTCTTTTGCTTTAAAATATTGCCATTTACCTGAATGGATTTACATATTCAGACTTTGTTCACACAAGAAATAATCAACAACTGTGACCCTCAAACAGATAAGACATGCAAAGAATTCAGGAATGCTCATTACTATCTGGGGAATGGACAGAGGATAGCCATTCCTGACTCATGGGCAGAGTACACAGTTTAACACATTGCAGAAGGAAGTTAGGTGATTGAGTTTCTTTTTCAAACAGGACTTAAAACAGAGCTCTTCCAGACATGATCTTCAAGGTCTACAGACAGTAACTATGATTATTGTATCAGAAAGAGACATGCAGAGATCATGCTGTGGAGGCTGAGCACTATTACTACTGAGGATGTTTTGAAAACCTTCATGTCTTCATGCTGCCATAATGAGAAGGGTCAAGAAATGCTGGAGTAGGCCAGGTTGGTCCCAAACAAGACTGCAATGTCATTAACTGATAGTTCATCTTTCCTAAAAACTCTGAGCCTATACTTTTAGCAATGTTTGTGATGTAATCTGGTTTTGCAGTCCATTTATGGGCTTCTACAAACACTTATAGGTCATCAAACTCATAGACCTATAAATTCCACAGTGCTAACATCATCTTCACACAAACACAGATGCTATTTTAAGCCTCTTCACAATTATGGTTTGCAAAACCTTGAGATATTCCAGGTTGGGTTGGTGACACTGTGACTTTTTCCTTGATATTCTACCAGGATATTTGATTACTACCACCTTTCCATATGGGCAATAAGGACATTCATCTATGTCTTTTTATTTTTTTTTATTTTTTTTGTTTTAAAGATAGTAAAATCCAACAAAATAAGACAGAACAAAGCCAATCAAGACAATGTAGCAAAATTGGTACAGAACTTCAGAGCAGGATACTGCCATAGCTACCATATTTGTTATCTTCACAGTAGTTGTCTATTCCATCAGGTATAGCAAAGTCAAACCAAAACCAGAATATTGAACAAGGCAAAACAATTAATCAGAGCGAAGTGAAACAATGAAAACAATATTGGACTTCAAAAACAAGATGGAAGGAAATCCCCCCTATTTACTATATTGCGTGGCTTGCACAGCTTACCAGGAAGGCTGGCTAGTTGGTTTCTTGGTTGGTCCCCCAAGTCCCAGCATAGCCAATTCTCAGGAGATGCTAATGTTTCTCTCCTTTTTTTTTTTTTCTTTTTTGGTCTTGCTGTGTAGTTTAGACTGGGTTTGAACTCACTATGTAGCCCAGACTGGCCTTAAACCCATCTGTGTCTTATTCAGGTTAAGACCAGTGATGTCCAAAATAGTAGATTGGGACAAACATCATACTTATCTCATTTAGTTTGATCTTAGGCCCTTGGACCAAGTGAAGAACTTTGATATGAAATTTGTACAACTGTCTTTTGTCTATTGGCAAAGAAAACTGTCCTATGTGATAGCCATTGTCTGAGGTTAAAAAGAAAAAAGAAAAAAAGAGACGTGTGTATTCTGAGTTCCCCAGTGAATTCCAGTCTCCTGATCTGTTTATCCACTGAGAACAGAGTTTGCCACCTTTTCCTAAGTGCATTATTGAAACATTGCATTGTCATTGGTGTCTTGGCATGTCTTATTAACAAATAGTTGTTCATTCCCTGAATGTTGAAGTACTTGTTTCTTGATACAAAGACATTCTGGAATGTCTTCTGCTATTGAGATGCAGATTCCAAAACTAATGTGGTGCTGGAGTGGAGATCATCATGAAGAATGACTCAAGGGTAGATCTGTAGTCTAGGAAGCCCAAGGCACATAAGCCAGGGCACTTGTCTGTTTGGCATTTTTACCATTCTTTCATGTCATCCCATTGACAGTGTATAATTGCAAATATAGAATTTTTTTGCAAAGCATATCAATAACTCCAGCTCAGAGGAACATGTTCTAATCCATCTACATCTAGGGATTCATATTCATTTAAACATTTTACTACAAAAAAGGTTTGGTAATCACACATGGATATGAATAGTGGCGGGAAAATATTTGGCTCCTGTTCTTCTGCCAATATGTATTCTTAGGGCTTCCCTCCTAGGTATGGCTAATGATATGATGATTACATAAGTACTTTCCTGACAGGATACTGGCTCTGCTGGAGCAGTGTTATGAATTGTGTCTAGATGTCCCCCTAAAGCCTCATAAAATCATGGGAGGACAGGCTTTTTAGAAATTGCTGAATGTAAATTTTGTGATTGACTCATGGTCCAAAGCTGAGTTTAAGGATGTGCGTGCTACACCTGTCCTAGTGTGAGTAGCCTGCATACAATATAAGGGACACAAAGAGGCTTGTCACTTATCTCTCTATCATTGCTTTTTCTGTCTCACTCCACTGCTTGTCCCTCTGCCATGAGCCACCCTGCCTTGGATTTAGTGGGTTACAGACAAACTGTGAGCTAAATAAAATTTTTCCTCTTTAAATTTGAGTGTGAGGTATTTTGTCTCAACAATAAGAAAAGTAACTAACACAGGCAGCAAAGAGAACTTGGCATAGGAGTGCTAGTCATCCCTATTTCTCCAAAGAGAACATTGGTTTTCTTTAGTGGTATCATGTACTTTTTCCTGGTTATCAGGTTTTCAGGTTATCAGGTTTCCTGGTACCTGAAGCTCCTAGGTAATCACTCAACAGGATGACTGGTAATGATACTGGGCTGAAGGCCCCACTGGGAACCACCTGGAGCCCCAGGCAGAAATTGCATGGCAGAGAGTGCTCTGGAGAGACCCATGGGTGACCAAAGAGCCAGAGCCCTAAAAGCTATCAGAGGAGACTGTCTTTGTTAGGTTTTACTGGTTATCATATTTCTCCTCTATTCCACTGCAGTGAAATGAGTTTCATGGTACCTAGAAATTCATTTTGTGAGAAACAAATTGATAAGTAATGACAAATTTACAGTTAAAAATATTTTGATGATTTAGGGGTACTAATCTAAGTCTGTATTGTCATGTGCTTTACCTAGCCCATTCCAGCTGATGAATGAAAGTCCAGTTATCAAGTTGATGATTTGAAGTTAAACAAATTCATTTCTTTCATTAACCAACAAAACTATTAATAATAAAGCAGAATTCATTAGGTCCTTTAATCATGCATCAAACATCTATGACGAACATTAAATTAGCAAAAGGGGTTATTCTTAATGATTTCTTTACATCAGATTGCATATAGTAGGGCATGCCAACCAATTCTGTACTTGAACACAGTTGGGAAGGTAAATATGCAAAAATTTTCTTTCTGTACGTCAAATGAAGCAGAAACCATTTCTATTTTGAAAATTTGTTCTCAGTTATCTATACCAGTATTTTTTTCACTACAATGGTGCTTTAATAGTAGCATTGTAAATTCAATGTAAATTATAAAGTTTTATTTAAATCAGAATAACACATTATGAAGTTAAATTGAAAAAAGATGTATACAGATAATAGGAGAGCTCACATGGCATGTAATACACAGTAAAATTTTTAGCGAATGAAGAGAGAATTTACTAGACAAAAGAAAATTTAGATTTTAGACATAAAAGAAAATTTAAAGCAGAAGCCCACCAAGGTTATGGAAGTTGGGAGACATCTGGGGTCCTTTCTGGGTTTCTTAGATTTCTTTGATGTCTATTTTCTTAAATTCTTCAACTTAGGGAAGAAGCCTAACCTCTGATTTATATTTGCTGAGCCATTTCTTTCAACTTTCATCCATCAGATATTTTTTTAGCTGCTTATGTGGTTCTAAAAAGTTTAAAGGCCCAAATCTGGGCCAAAATACTTCCATGTTATTGATTTGAATTGTTTATAAGCATGTAGTCTAGATAGTCTTTTATGAATCCCTGCCCCATGACATTGAGCATGACTGATCCTGTACCACTGAGTATTATAAAGAGAAAAAAATTCCCATAGCTGTGTGTTCAAATATGAAATATAGGTCCCATACTGGACTATGTTTTTAATTCCAGCACTCTGGGAAACTAAGGCAAGAGGATTGCAAATGTGAACCCACCCTGAACAACTTAGTGACTTAGGAAGACTTTGTCTCAAAAGGCTTCTTGAAAAAGGCTGTAGATCCAGCTTAGTAGAAAGGCCCTGAGTTCAACCCCCAAGGTTGAGGGTAGGGGGTGGTGGTGGTTATATAGGGCCATGGAACAGAAAGGGGAAAAAAAGAAAAAAAAACTGTAGCAAAGTCTGAGTCAAATGATTCTATTCACTCTAAAATTATTCTGGGTATTTTTTATAAAAATGTTAGGATGACATTGGAAGTATTAAATGAATCACGTTGTCTTCAGCACATGGCAGAATAAAACAATTGATATATTTCATTGATTAAAACCCCATTAAATGTTGTTTTCATGTGTAAGTTTATTTTGTCACCCTCAAAGACTTTTTGTTTCTTTAGAAAATGCCAAAGCCTGTGATGTTTAAAAATATGTCTATAAAGTCATTATTGTCCTTGTATCAAGAAATAGAGCTTAATTCTATGGAATTAGTGATCCACTTCAACTAAGTAAAGTAAAACAGAAGTGGTAGTATGCAACTTCTGAGACTAAGTTACACAGACATTGAAACTTTCTTCTTGCTCTTTCATTTCATTGGCTTTGCAAGAAAGCAGTTGCCATGTCAGGTGGAGCCTATGGACTTCATGTAATGAGAAAGTAATGTTGCTGGTCACATCCTTCCAGAAGCTGAGGATTCCTGCTAATAGCAATGGCACTGAATGACCTTGCAAGTGAAGCCCCCATCTCAGGCCAGTCTTTAGAAGCCAGCAGCTCTGGCTCATGTCTTGCCTACATCCTCACAAGACCCTGAGCCAAAAACCACCCTGACAAATGACTCCTAAATTTGTGAGCAACAAAAACTGTAAGATAATAATATTTTTGGGTTTTAGATGCTAATTTTGGGGATAATTTATTACAGTGCAATAGATAACTAACTGAAGTATACAGAAAACTGTAATGGTAAAATGTTACTATTGCAAAAAAAATCTAAACTGAAAAAATGTGGTGGTCTAATAGATAATTTAATAGGTTGGGAACACACATGGAATTTCTACTTTATGAAGGAAAAGATTCCACAGTCTGAGGGCTTGTTTTCCCGAGTGCAGCATGGACTGCTAAGTGCACTCGCTGACCTCAGTTCTTAAATGTCAAGAAGGATGTACTTTAACAGAAACAGGACTTCAGTTGCCCATGTTTAAGAATTTTGTAAAGAAATGTGAGGAAAATGTGAAGGCTTTTTATTTTTTATATTTATTTATATTTAGACAAACAAAAGCATGTAAAAGGGTAGAGATAATACAGAATTCCAAAAAAAAGATAAACAATAAGAAATCACTAGTTAACAAATTATATACTGTCCTCTTAGAAATGGTTGTTCAAGTTACAAAATTAAAGCATACAAAGTAGATAGTCAAACAGTGAGAGTATAAACAGCTAAGCATGCATGAATCTCTACATGTATTTCTATCCTTTCTGTATTAGAGGGAAAAACAAAAATTAGCAAGACAAGACAAAACAAATTCCTATAAAAACATGAAACCAAAAAGTTGTATAAAACCACAGTACAAGATGATCTACAATGATTACTGTGTTGTTTCTTATTATCTTCAATAGAATGTCTCTATCATCCAGCATAATTGAATATAGCAATATAATTGAGTATAGCAGTAAATAACAATATTATTAAAATAAAACATTGTAGACAGTATAAAACTTCAAAGGCAGGTAATAATCAAACCATAGTGGATATTCTATTGGATCTTGTCATCTTAAGTGCAGTTGCCTATATTCTCAGACTTGATACTATCAATCATAACAGCTTTGTATAAAATCTATCAATACAAAACAGCGATCCAACAAACCAAATTTGATTACAATCAAACAGTGTAGGTTTTACAGAGATTTAGATTAAGTTAATAGGCAATTAAGGATGATTACTGTTCTATAACCTGTTATTTTTGGGATTACTGTCTGTGCCCTCAAATCGAGTACAGGTAGAATGACTGGAACAGAATATAATGCATCTAAGCAGAGTAGTGAGAGTAATGTGGGTTTTAAATCCTGGTGCACTATTAATAATATAGCGTATCAAGGCCATCTATGTTATTGATTCTAGTTATCCTTCTCTGCCTCATTTCTGCTATGCTATTTTTCTGCCTTTGTTTGTCTAGTTTTCTCCTTCATTCTACTGCCTGCCCCACTCAATGAGGCCTTTCTGCCACTGTGCCTAACATCCTGGTATTTTTTTTTTCAGTCTCTAGAATGTCCTTCAGTATTCTCTGCAGGGTTGGTGGTCACAAACTAGCCCAGTTCCTCTTTGTCATGGAAACATCTTGTTTCTCCATTAATTTCTAGTGACCGTTTTGCAGGGTACATCAATCTGGGCTGGAGGTTATTTTCTTTCAGGGCATGGAATACTTCACTCCAAGCTCTTCTTGATCTGATGGTCTGTGGTGAGAAGTCAGCCATGATTCTGATGGGCTTATCTTTATAGGTGATCTGTTTCTTTTCTCTGAAAGCTTTTAATATTCTGTTTTTTTAAATTGAATATCTGGTATATGTCTGGGTGTAGATATGGTATATGTTTTGGTTGTAGGTGGCTGGAGTTCTGTATGCCTCACACAACCGAATGTCATTTTCTTTTCCCATGCTTGGGAGGTTTTCCTTATTTATTTCCGTGAATGGCCTTTGTAATTTGCCTGTATGCATTCTTGCTTCTTCTTTCACATTTCTTATTGTTAAGATGTTCTTATTGTTAAAATAAATTATAAAATTGTCATCTTCTAGCCTTTGTATTGTTACTGCCTATTTCCTTGTTATTTTTAAGAGATCTTTCCTTTCATGACCACTCATTGCAAACTTGTCTTCAAGTTTTGATAGTCTATCCTTAGTTTCTTTTAAGGAGTTTTGCCAGCTTTCAGTGGAGTTTTTAATTTCTGGGTAGTCTCTTTGAATCTGCTTCATGTATTCTATATTTTCTTTATATTCTTTATTGAATGTTTCTCTCCTTTTTTTGTGTTCCTCCCTTCTTCCATCTGTATCATCCTTAGAGATGCTTCCTGAGAACATTTCTTTTATTACTCTACTCATATCCTGCTTTACTTGATCTAATATTTCAGTTTTGAGCTCGTCTACGAGGTCCCAAAGATATCTCTTACTGTCCATTGAAGCCATGTCTGATGTTGTGTGTTTGCTGCCCTCAGTCTCCCTTGTTTTTCCTTCTCCTGGTTCAGTGCTCTCAGAGCTGGGGGCTGGGGGCCTCCCCCTGCCTCTCTCTCCTCAGGTTTTTTTATTTTTAAGGAACAGTATTTCTAGTTTTCCAGAAAAAAATATTATTAAGTCACTGCCAGAGGGTCTTTTCTATTAATACATTTTTAAAACCAAAAAATAAAACCTATTCAAAAATATTTTCTGATCAAACATTAATGATCTGTCTGAACTGATGTAAATTGGACAAATAAAAGTGCACTGTCTTAATAAAAAAGATTCTTTTTTTATAAATCTGAGTAAAAAATACTAGCCATTTTAGGTAAAATATTGCATTAAAAGAGATTGGCAAAAATTATATATTTCTATACTGTAAGTGTGCATGTGTGGTATAAACCTGAAGACATTAAAATCAGGTATAAATCTGAAGACATTAAAAAAAGGTAAATTTGTAGCTAGTATTGTTCAATCTGATACTTTTTTTTTCCTTCAATAATGAAATCCAGGTGAAAAATGATTTCATTGCCTTGAGAATGAAAACTGTGATGTGATACATATTCAGGTCAACAGCTTCTAAATAAAAATCTGAATTTTGTTGATATGCCATGTCAAACAAGTTGGCACAAACTAAAAACAAAATGTCACTCAGGTGCCTATGTTGAAGTTAACTTTAAAGTTTTAAGCTTTTATTCAAGCACAGCAACCATTATTTAGAATTTGACCTTTTGAGAAGAATTAAAGTCTTATTGCACTTGAATTTAATTCTTTTCTTTAAGAAAAGAAGTGGCTAATTTTTCATGAAAGCAGAAAGTAAAGGGAGGGTTTTGCATGATGAATATTATTTTCTTTCTTCTGTGTAATACATGTCTAGTCAAATGTGCTCTAGTTTGGAAAGCACCACTGTTTTCACTAAATACTTTCCAAGTGATCTTGGACCCTGAAAGTTTAATAACATCTTCTGACAAATTTTATTTCTTTTGTTTTGTCTTTCGGAAAACTTACAGAGGTCAGTGAAATTTCACTAAGTTCAGCTCCATTTCACTTGAAAAATTATTCATTGATTGCCTTGGATTAATAAATTGGCAAATTAAATTTCAACAAGAATGATTTATTTTTCTATTACAAACATTTATAATGAAATCAGATATATCGGACTGATTGTAGCTACCTGACACAAGTACTGTCACTGGAGATAAAACTTTGCCATTAAACGTATTCTTAAATTTTGAAAAACAAACATATTATATTCTTTAGGCAGATATTAATTCTGTTTTAGAAGTTAAGGGTAAAATCCTACTATCTTTATTAGGAATGCAGTAATGATATACCAGGCATGTCTTTAAAGCATTAAGCATGTATTCTCTTGTTCACTATCTTCCTTTTACAAGGCATCCCAGAAACCTCACATGATTAAATATTTAAAAGCAGAATGAATTAAAAATCTGTAAAACATATCATATTTTATGTTGCAATTAATGCATCTAGATTATTGCAGTGGCAATAATTTAATGATGTACTTGTTTAAGGTAAAAATCTGTTATACAGTTTTATGTTAACAATACAACTTATATTAAAGTTAGAATAACATGAAACACATTTGCTTATATTCCTTCACAGGAAGTGTTTCAAAAAAATGCCCAATGAGTCATTTTGTTGTTCAACAACAGGAGCTCTTAGCAATTTAACCACAGAGTTTTTTCTCCCCCTTAAAAGAGTAACTCTTTGTAAGTTGGATGCTATCTCATAGCTTATCAGTAAGGTAAAGTGCTTACTGATATTGGGGGAAGAAAACTCCCAACTTACTAGATGTCGGGTAAGAATTTGTGTTCTCTAAAATTGAAGGATTAATTTTAGGAACAATGGAGATTATGAACAGAATATATTTATTTGAGAGAAAGAAAGCTTCTAAGAGAGAGACAGAAGGAATCTTGAGTGGGTTGCCAAAGACTATGTCTTTTGTAGGGACTTTTATAGAGTAAAACCACAAAGTGAGGCAAGTTCAAGGTCGGGAAAAATGGGTAGTCCCAAGGTGGGCATGAGGTGGGACAGAATTGTGGCCAACCAATGATATTAATTGCTCAGGTAGAATTGATTAAATCAGGAACAAATGGGGAAGCAAGTTACATGTCAAGCAGGCATGCACAAAGACTTTATCTGTAGGGGTTAGAATGGTGACTCCTGGCTTCCTCAGGGGATACAGACCTGTTAAGAATATCAAATCCTGATGCTTATCCTTAGGAAGTGTGTGAGTGTATTTGATTTATCTTTTGTCTTGAGATCTGGCCCACAGTGGAGGTGTCTGTCTCCCCAACAGTTGCAAGGTATCTGGTTTTCTGCACTGGCTTCTTTGAGGGCCCAGCCCTGTCTGACTGCCTATAATATTTCTATCAAACTCAGTTGTCTGTAACAATATGAAATGCTCTCTCTCTGTCTGTCTGTCTTTCTGTCTGTGTCTCTCTTTCTCTGTCTCTTTAGGTTTAGCTTTGCCAGGCAACAAGCCTGTTTTAATTCAAAATAAAATAGAATGTTTTGCTTTAACAATTAAAAGAGAGGAAAGATTTGTAAGTTAAAATTGACATGTACATCGGCACTTCATATATCAACTTGTATTTTTATTTAAAGGAATAATACTATTTCAAACAATATTTTAATTTTTCGTATTTCTTTTTTCTTCAAAAGTTCCTGGAAATCCCTGTTCAGCTCTCCTGATCAGTTTAGTGCTGCCTCATGTCTTCTCTCATCTCTCCTCTTTCTATGTGTATCCTCGTGAAACCCATTTCAAAACCTATAATTGAAAGGTTTGGGAGCATAATTCCTTTATACTTTTGAAAGTTATTCCTTTGGTCATGAAGAATTGAAGCAATTTTATGTCTAATTTTGTCTTAGGAAAGTACATTTGTTAGTTTAATTATAAAAACGGATTTAAAAATAGAAATATATGGCACAAGCTTACATATCACATTCATTCTCTTAAATGAAAAAATAAAAATATAAATAAATTAAAGGGTAAAATAAAAAATAAGTAATAGGAAACAGGAGATAGATCTTTTGTAAAAGAAAAAGGGAGTAAGAGATACAGGGAGAAGAGAGGGATCAGAGATAAAGGGGAAAAGAAACCCAAAAAACATGAGTTATGTACCTGGCCAACTCCATATGCAATCCTTATGCACTGCAAATATGTAGCAATAAAAAATATCAAGAATTGACTACACAATCCATTGTACTTATTTCACAATTTGTTTTGTATTTTTATTTTGATTTTTTTTTTAAAAATGCATCAGCACAATTGATTTTTGAAAAATAAAATGAGATTCTGTTATACCCTTGAATAGAAGATCATTCACTTATTAAACAGATTTTTTTCATGTGCTGCATGGAAACACCACCATTAATTAAGCTGCATTGCTTCTTTCAATCATTTATATGTTTTACTTACTTAATATCTTTATTTAAAGGACTTGCTAAACATATTATTCACTTTTTATAATGTGATATATCATTCTTGCACAGATGTAATGCAGAAAGTATAAGTGAAATAAATTAGGCAAATTATTCCTAAAACTTTATCAAATAGTTGGTCCCACTTTTAATAGACTTTTTAATTTTTTTTCCCTATGTAGTATCATTTCTTAGGCAAGTAAGACCATTGGTGACAGACCTTTCTTTAAGTCTGACATTTGCTCTGCCATTGTGGTGGATGTGCATTATGTCATCACTGGGGAGGCCTTGACTGGCAGGAATTATACACTCTTTCTCAATTTCAGTGATGTTAAATTGTGAAAATTATGAAAACCACATATTTGTATGGGAATATGCATAGAAGGATTGCTGTATTATATGATAATTTGTTTTTAATTTCTCTAGTTACCTTCATACTGTATTCTTTTGCAGCTATACTAATTTATTGTCCCACCAACAGTGTAAAAGAGTTTCTTTTTGTCTGCATACTTACCAATATTTGTTATTTCTTTGTCTTCTGACAAGAATTATATTAATGGGTGAAGTATGATGTTTCATTGTGGTTTTCGTAACATTACCTTGATGAGTACTGATGAGTATCTTTTCCTATACCTTTTGGCAATTTTTATATATTCTTTGAAAAGGTTACTATTTTATGTCATTCACTCATTTTTAAATTTGGTTATTCATTTTTTTAATGCTACTGAATTATCTGAGTTCCTCACACATTTTAAATGTCAACCTTTTATCCAATATACGGTTTGCAAGTATTTCCTAGCAATATATGGGCTGTCTTCTCAATTTTTTAATTACTTTCATTGCTGTACAAAACTTTTGTAGTTTTATTAAGATGGAAATATTTTACTAAATGTATATTGTTAAATTTTAAAATGTTAATCTATAATATTCCATATACATTTTTGTCCCACACTCTACTACTTAAATATTTGAAAATGTCTTTAATTTTCTTAATTATAAACAATTGAAAATACTTAAAAATGTACGCATGTTTTCAAAATGCATCAGGAAAGATTTTCAGTTTATATTTCTATTAGGAATAATATTGACCTTTATTAATGACAATAAAGTTCTCTTAATTGATAGACTACACTATGCATTTCTTTTGATGTTTCCCTTTTTGTTCATAGTGTATGCCATCATTTCCAACTTCAAAAATTATTCTCCTTATGGAAAATACAAAGACTATTTTGTGGTAATAATGTTTAATAAAATTGTCCTATTTTCCCTCTGTCCACTTATAGGTGCAAACCTTTCCTGTCTGTTTTCTTTCATTTTTTAATTTCCTTTTTCAGTTTTAAAGTTATAGCTCTCCTATATTTCAATTTTATCTCATGGCATCAGATATTTTGCTGCATATTGCCAAGATTTGTTTAGTTCCAAGAATCAGGCCATATTAATGGTTTCTCTCTTTCCAATAAATATTTAGGAAATGGAAAATTATTTGAACTGAGTGAAAAGTTAATTTTACTAATTTTATATAGTTAAAACATGGATGATAATTTATTAGTAGTCCTTTAAGAAAAAGAAAAGAATAAATGTTTCTTTGTTTCAAATGCTTCATAGTTAGAGACCTAAAGAGAAATTTCTATTTAATTAATATGATGTGAAATTAAAATGAATAATGAATTCATGCTGAAAATTTTAAGATTTCTTGAAAGGTAGACTAATAATTTACATAGTCATAAAATAAGAAATTTATCTCTACAAGCTGTGTCTCTACACACTTTGTGACAAATGAAAGAAAATAGTGAATTTATTTGTGCTACACCCCCCCCACACACACCCCACATCAATGGCTCTTACATTATTTCTGCCGGTTCTCATACACAGGTATTTTACAAAAACTGTAGGTTGTGTGGTCAGATGAATATTTCTCCAAGTGTTCAGATGAGTATTTCTCTAAGCAAACAAGCCTGGGATAGAGACAAAATGTCTGACTGAAGCAAAAATGTGATTCTGTAAATTTCCAACCTATAAATCTGTAGGGCCATTCATGATATATGAAGGTCCTGAGTATATGCCGGCACAGTTTTCCTGTACCACATGGGATACCAGCTTCCATTCTCAGAAAACAAACAGGAATCCCACCCCACACTGACTTTGTTTCCAGATTTTTCTTTTAACTTAGTACTTTGTGCATTAAAAAAGATGATGACAAGTTGAGGCTAGCAAAGACTGAACACGGTAAAATGGACCCATAAGGAGGCATATTTGAAAAACAGTACATTATATTCTGAAATAAGTGGGTAAATATTTTTTCCTAGTAGGGATAAGTTATCAGGTAGGATACAGGAGATTTTATAAGATCATGATTTCTAACAAAGTCATCCGTCCATGCCTGGTCTATTTGACTTGTCAAAGCCTCGTATTTTATTGTGTGAGACAAAAAGACATTACCAGCATCTTAGTGGGATGTGGGAAAATTGAATGAGATAATTCATAGACAGAACTTCTTTCTTTTTTTTTTTCTTCCTTTTTCTTGTTCTTCATTTTTTTTTTTTCGCTCTTCACAATTCATCAAAGCAGGTCTAGACAATTTCATCTAACAAATCTGGGGACAGAAATCTTAAAAGAAATAGCATCATCATTGGATATTTACAAATACAATGAACTCAAAGAAGAATCCTGTTAATATTTTTAAAGCAAAAGCATTAAGTGTACAGAGAATCTTTAAACTCTCACCAATCTATACACTTTTACAGTGAGACAGAGTGAAATGGTTACTGAAAGTCAAAAGCTTGTAATGGATGATACACACACAGCCCAAACACTAAAGTAGTGCTGCACTGAAGTCCTACTCTTATGTGATAAAGAGAAAGCCTAAAACATAAAAACAACAGATAGATACTGTTCCAAATTCTGGTAAATGTTGACAAATGGTGAAAAACAAGAGTTGGTTAGTGTGTCTGAGATTCAACAATATCTTTTCCACCTGTCAATTATTATTTTCTCTTCTCCCCTTGCTTCTTCTTTTCTCCTCTTTTTCTTCTCCCTGCTGAACTCAGTGCAACTCCTTCCCCCATTTATCTCACTTGTACAAGACTCTGAGTGAAGATCAAACCCAGAGTCTTGTACAAGTGAGATAAATGCTGTTGAGCCTTCGTAAATTTTTTAGTGTAGACAATTTCACAAAAACTAAAGTTCATTTTGTTTAGAAGTCTTTGAAGAAAATGTTGAGACTTTATGAGGAATATCTTTTATACTGCAATTCGATATATTAATGAGTTTTTAAGGAAACAAATTTAAGAATAGGAGGAAGTTAGTACTGGTAATGAAAAAGCAATATAAATTGAAAGTTAAATAAAGAAAAAGGAGACAGTTTTAAGGGACTCCTGCTGGATAACTCTGGACAAATTATAGATTAAAAGAAATAATGAATAAGGGATTATAACATGTTTGATAAAATAAGAAACCATGAATTCCTGTAGATATAAGTAAATAGAAGATAATTAATACCTTTCTTTACAGTACAATCTTAATAAATACAGAAGAAATGATGGAGGTGAAAAATATTTAGAAATGTTGAGACAAGTAAATGTTTGAAAGTTTCAGAATATTTTTATAACCTGAATTTATCAAATTGCTTATTAATGACAAAGAGATAAACATTAACATGGAGAAATGGGACCACTGGTCATTTTAGCGGCTAACTCATAAGTATTTAACTGTTTCCTTAATATAGTCATAGTCATTTTTAATATTAGAGGAAGGAAAATGCTAAAAATTACCCCTTGTTTTCTTAAGGCATGGGCCTGTGTTCCAAGAAAACATTTTATGTACATGCCTAAGCCTTTGTAAACCATCAATAGCCCGACAAATGTAGATAGACAGAATTTACATTTTTTTCTTCAGGGACATCCTGCCCTATTCAGGGACTGTCTGCTTGGAGAAATACACATTTTATAACAAATGTGTTTGACCAAATAATCCACCTCACATATTTGCAGTGAAAATCTGATCAGAAAATATAACCTTTAAATTGCAGGAAACTATTATACAAGTAGTTTAGAGAAGCTATATGTAAGCGAGCCTGAATGAAGCTTATGTAGTTTACTCATTCTTATAGATTTAATATACTGATTATGTATCTAGTTGTGAACAAATTGTCCTGAAAGGAAATAAGATTCCTCCGTGGAGACAGAATTATTTTCTTTTCTTGCACTGCTTCTGTCTTAAATCCAAATTCATTGCCTTAGAAGAGGAACAGCACGAACTGCCTAGAACATGGAAATAATTGCTCAGCTTGAGTTTAAAAGCTGATTTTTAAGTCTACAATGTGACAAAGATTTTAAAAGCCTGAATTTTAAGAGAAAAAAGTATTTTCTCAGACTTCTCTAAGTTTTTCATAAATCTACTCGAAGCCTAAAAGATCAAGCTTAAAGAAAAGTATTTAGAAGCTGAAGTGAGACTATGGTATAAAAGAAGTTTTTACTACTCATGAAGGGAGAAGCTTTTTGTGCCCTGAAGGAAAAGCTTTGTTATGGCTTAAATCTAGATGCCTCCCCAAAGTTTAATGTGCTCATAAGTGGGGGTTTTGGAGGTGGCTGAATCTAGTGTGTGTGAATATGGATTAAGTTCTGGGGGTGGATAATGAGAAGGCCTACTGTGGTTGTGAGTGGCACCAACCAACAGTATTGTAGTCTGAAAGGCAGGCTCACTGCTGCTGCTGCTGCTTCCTCCTTCCTGTCAGTCTTACCATGGACTGTTTCTCTTTCCATGTGACCCTCTGCCATATTGTCCTGCCTTGAAGTCAGCTTTCTATGTACTAAAACCTCTACAAAATGTAAGCTAAAACAAATATTTCTTCCTTTAATTTTGGGTGTTGGGTATTTTGTCTCAGCAATGAGAAAGTAACTAAGACAGGCTTGGATGATAGCTTGATGACATAAAGAAAATTAAGTAATGTAGGCATATCTTAATTTCTATTTAAGAACCAGTATTTCTAGGGAAGAATCCTATGCAGACAGGATTGAGGAAATATGAGGATATTGATGTTAATAATCTAGATAGTGTCCTAGAGCAGTTTCACATATCCAGGTAAATGGTTTCCAGGGTGGCTTAGAAGTAGAATGGTAGCTACAAGTTGTGCTTGGAATGCTGGAAATAAACCCAATTTCCTAGTTAACCACTCACTCAGTCTGGTTCATGAGTAAATCAAAGTTTCTAGAGAGTGTAAATTGTGAAAGAACCGGCTATAGTCTTTGAGCAGGGAAGAAGGGGTTGTAAAACACAAGACTCTCAAACAGAGGGAACATAATTTCTAGACCACAATGATAATAGAGTTTTAAAAAGGTGCCAGTTGCTTTTCTCATATGGCCACATCAGTTTGCATGCCCATGCCCTTACCAGCATTTGGAATTATCAGGGTTTCAGATTTTAGCTGTTCTAATAAGTCCATAGTTGTAATTCATTGTTTTCATTCCTAATTTTTGATTGCTAAATGATGTTGCTGATCTTTCCATATGCTTGCTATCTACATCCTCTTTGGTAGTTTATGTAGTTGGTTATTTTCTTATTGTTGATTTTTAAGAATTCTTTCTTTGCTTTGGGTACAAGTCCTTTTTCAGATTTGGATTTTGTACATATTTCTTCCAAATATTTTGACACTCTCTTAGGTATTATGCCTGCTTAAAGAATTAAATTAACCCATATGCCATTATGTTGTTCTCTCTTTTCATTCCTGATGTTTTCCTTTTCATGTGGTCTGCTTTGTTTGAAATTAATATAGCTACTCCAACTTTCTTTTGATTAGTGTTAGCATGGCATGTATTTCTCCATTCAGTTACTTTTAACCTGAATCTTTCAAAGTTAGTCTTTATATTTACAGAGCTATATAACTTGGCATTATTTTTATCATTTGTTTGACTTATAATCCATATATTACATCATCACATTTGAAGTGATTCCTGATGTATTTGAATTGATATAAACTATATTTGTATATTTCCCTGTTTTGTTTTCACAGATTAAAATTTTTTATTAGTACATGTTACATACCTTGTAGAGAATTGATACATATACATAATATATCTTAATTTCTGTTTTTATCCACTTTCCCTTCCCACTCTCCTCATTCCATTCTTTACTTTTTTCCCTTCTTTTTTGCTATATGTCTGTAGTACATAATGTTTACATCCCTTGAGTGGAGTTAGTACATGTAAATAACACATTTTAATTAGTTTTTTCATCTTTCTTCCCCACCCCATTGCTTGATCCCTGTCTCCTTTTAAATCTACCTCTTTCTATCATCTATCTTTTATTTTGCTCATTATTTGTACATTGGATTTCTCATAAGAGAAACCATTCAATATTTAACCTTCTGTGTCTGATTTGTTTCATTTAACATTATGGTCTCAAGGTGTGTCTATTTTCCTACAAATGGCTAATCTTTCTTTTAGTACTCTATTGTGTGTAAAACCACATTTTCATTATCCACGCATCTGTTTATGGACAAACATGCTGATTCAAAGATTTAACTACTATGAATTATGCTGCTATAACATGGTATGCATATATCACTACAGGTAGAATACACATTTTTAATCATTCTGTTTTTACCTTAAATAACACTTTTCATTTCACAGGTAGTTTAAATACTGGAGAAATACTAGTAGCTTTCATTCATTTCTTGTGACACTGTTGTAATTTGTTTTCCTGATTTATATGTTATAATCACCAATCACCCAATAGATTTTTACTTTTCCTGTTTTAAACAAGCAGTTACCTTTTAGATCCATTAGAAAGAAGCAAAATGAAATATTCTATCTTTATTTTTCCTGCATACTGTTTCTTTATGTAGATTTATGTTTCTGAAATCTTATGATTTTCCTTCTGCCTACCATTTAACATTTCTTTGCTACTGGTGATAAATTTTCTATTTTTGGTTGAGAAACTTGTCCAACTTGTTCACTGCTATATTTCTAGTAGCTGAAATAATGACAGTAATGTAGTGCATAATATATGGCAAACATTAGGAGAATAAGAGGAAGAGGGAGAGGAGAATGAGAGAATATATACCATATATAAATGTGATATGTATTACGTAAACATTCATATGTATGAATATGAGAGACACAGAGGTGGAAGAAGAGAGTGGGGGCAGAAAGTAAGAAAGCAAGAAGGCCCCAGTAGCATTGAAGTTTAGAATTGTGGGTTTCAGTTGTTGGTAGGGGAAAGTATTTCCTTGGATAAGACACCAAGGAGCGTGTGTGAAATAAGAAGAAAAAAACCAAGCCTTGGACTTTGGAGAACACAAACATGTAAGAGTCAAACTCAGAAGATAAAGTTGTAGATAATTTAAGACCAAATAAGGAAAGAATTATAAATAGTGACCAGCACCACAGGACATCCAGTTTTAGGATGACAATAAGACTATGGAATTCACCAGTTTTGTATATTTATTTTGCCGCATGGCTTCAATGGGGCACAGCTTGGGTACCATGGAGCTTTCTCCTTCATCTCACAGAAATGCTTTACTTAGTAGTTTTGAATTCACTACTGTGTATGAATTCACTCTCATGTTTTGGAAGACAGTTTCACAATAACTTCTGATAAATTTACTCTGGGGCATTGCTAATATTTTTGACTATTCTTTTTATGAGTGGCAACATGGGAAAATGTTTTAGAGTAAGTACAGAAAAACATTAACTTAATGTCAGGCACTGACATATTTTCTCCTGACCTGAGGCATAACTGAAACATTTCATTTTCTATGTGACTGTAATATTTTATTTTTTACATTTTTCTATGATGATAAAGGGCAATAGAAAGCTCATATGTACCTATGTTGTTGGAGGTAGAAAATGCTGTATAATACATATGCATTCAAAGTTCTTAGTGTAGTATTTGACATATGGTTAAGAAGTCTATAAATGACTGTCTTCTATAAACAGTACACAGTTATTTTATGTACTGTATTATATGTTCAGAGATTCTTTGTAGATCAATATAGTAAGTCAAAAAAATATTGTTAATAACAGGACAGTTTTGATATCCATAGGCAATATATATAGAGAGATCAAACCTGCATAAGTACCCCATACTTATTATTGCCCTTTTTAAATTGCAGCACTAAAGAAGGGCAAAGCAGTGATTTCAAATTTATAGTATGAGCTTGGCTGTGAGCTTCATTTTGTTTATAGGAAGGTTGCCAAAGGTTTCTGAGTACACTACGAACTCTGAAACATTTTTTCAGCAAAAATGATAGAACTTGTTTGGATTCATCTGCTTCCTTAACTCATCTACTTTGTAAGCAATGGCATGTGAGGCTACACGGCAAAATCTTCATGAGATTTTGACAAGATAATTAAATGGTAGTTCTTCATTAATTGCATAGTTAACAAGGATATATTTGTTCCAGCTTCTCACATTATTTGTCCCCTGGGATTAGATTTTCACATAAGTGATGCACTTTATGTGACAATGAACTATTGGATTACTGTTTCCTGTGATGCTTCAATTTTGAATCCTTTGAATCCTTGTTTTGTATAATCTAAATTTTTTTTTTTTGCTTTGATTGTTTCTATCTTTTCAACTACCTTTGGGTTGTAAAGATTTTTTCTTAGTGGTAGCTAAAATTACACAACATGAGATCTACCTTTTAAAGAAAGTCACTGCACTATAATTTTTAGCATGTTTTCATTTCTTTTGTAAAGTTTTTTCTGAGGCATATAAAAACCCTCAATTAAATACTAGCATAGTAAAATAATTATATACAATGATAAAGTAGAACTTATCCCTTTGATACAAAGATGATTCAACATATGAAAATCAGTCATTGTGATATATAACATTAACTGAGTGAAGAGCAAAATTACATGATAATCTCAGATGCCAAATTAGCATTTGACAAAATTCAAGTCCTCTCGTGATAAAACACTCAACAATAGGAAGATTAGGAAATGTCTTTGACAATAAATATCATATGCCAGAATCCCATACCTAACATCAAATTCAATGACAAAAAATATGAAATCTTTTTCTTTAAATTCAGGAACAAGGCAAGGGTGTCCACATTCTTCACTTCATCAATGCAGTCTTGCAAGCCTTATTTGGAATACTTAGGCAAGGAAAAGAAGCAAAAGACATCCAAATTAGTAAAAAAGTAAAATTATCTCTGCATATGAAATATTCTTACATGTATAAAACCATAGAGAGTCTTCCAAAACACTTTTAAATCTAATAAATTCAGTAAAAAGGCAGGATACAAAAATCAACATATAAAAATGAATTGTTTAGATATACTGAGAGTACACAATCCAGAAGTGAAGCAAAAAATCATTTTATTTATCATTACATAAAGAAATTTAAAGAAATCTTGAAGCAAAAACAAAGATTTGGAAACTCAATAAAAACAAAAGGTTGAAACTGTTGGATATATGTTTCTTGTACAGTATAGAAAATATTTTTTTTATTTTAAAACTTGGCTTTAAAGTTTACACCAGTGAATTAGGCACTGTGATACAAGCATGGGCAAGAAACTAGAGAATAACGGAAGAGTAGCTGTGCTTCAGTCTGACCATGGATAAGGTTCATGCGCCTGTGTGATTATGCCTAGAATGAGTCTCTGTGGAGATGTGCAGACAAATGGGATAAAAAAAGAAGAGAGTAGTGTGGCCAATAAAGAAGCTAGGCCCAGTGAGAAAAGAGACCTTGAAAAATATTATTTAAAAAAGTTTAGTATGCTACAAAAGATGCATTTTTATTTTTGGGAGAAGAAAGAAATCTTGTGGTTTTGGCTAGATGATGAGGACTACATTTTCCCTGACAAGCAGTTCACAGGGTCCTTTATTATGAAGGGTGTTTGTTCAGTAATTTTTAACAAGAGGAAGCTCTAATCAGATTTACTTTCAGAACAATCAGTGTGTCAGAAACAAAAGATATGCTTAAAGTATAGATTTAAGACTTCTGGCAGAAGTTTAAACTAGGAAGCTATTGCTAAAACACAAGAAAAATGAATAGGCTGAGTGCTCAAACAAACAAAAAAGACCAATAGAGGCAGAAGATAAGAGATAATTCACTTCCCCTTACCCCCACCATAAGATTAGGGGTGACCAGTGGGATAATTAAAAAAGGAGGAGGGGAATTTTAAGATTAGCTGCAGGTTTGCGATTTGAATGTGATTTGAATGTGAACTGACCAGATGATCTCTGGTCAATTACTGATACCTGAAGGTCCACTACATGGATATCTGTCCTCATGCAACCTTGTCATCTATTTATACCTTTTATGCTGTGGCTCTGGAGCACCTGCTATGTGAACAGGTACTTTTCCTACATCTTAATCTCTTAACTTTCACAGTAACTAAATTTGACTGCTTTCTGAGGTCACTGCTTCCCCTGCAGACACAAGTGATTTTTTTGTTGTTGTTGTTGTTTTTTACTTACACATTATATTCTGTGGGGCCACAAGGCTTAATGGCATCTTTCTTACTCCTTTGAGTCTCTGCTAGTTCTTCAGTACAATTTCTGTGCCATTGTTATTTAGTTTTGTTTCAGAATTTCCTGCTCACACATCCAGAAGTCATGCTTTCCATATATGTCGCCGTGTTCCCCCTTCATGGTTGTGATCCTGTGACTCTGAACATTTATTCATACACTGAAAACTTTTCAGCTGCTTTTTCCTTGTTTTCTTTTCCATTACATTTACTGTCAGCATCCATTCTGGTGCCCATTCCACATTTTGTTCTTCAATTGTCCAAACCTCAGTTCTAGGAATTTGCTTCCATATTATATTACCCATTATTCTCATGGTCACATCATTATTTTATATATAAAAATTTTCCACAAATTCAGACTTTTCTTGCACAGTCTCAAATATCTGTCCTTCAAGGTCACATGCCCAGATACTTAGGCTACAACAATTAGTCCTTTTCTCAATTTAGTTTTAGAATGTTTTTTGAAGTGTGTAAGAATATAACTGATTTTTACATGTTGACCTTGTAGTTAAAAACTGTTATACTTATTAACAAATTTTTAAATTATTAAGTACATTTTCAATAATAAGATCATGTTATCTGTGATTTGTGATACATTTACTTCTTCTTTTCCAATTTAGTTGCCATTTTTTTTTAATTTTGGCAATTGCTTTCAGTAGAACTTTTTAGTAGAATGCTAAGTGATGCCCCCTCCCATACTTGTCTTATTTCTGATTTTAGGGCAAAAGCATTCAGTCTTTCGCCATTCAATGAACTGTTAGTTGTGGGTATTACAGATGCCCTTCATTCAGCTAAGAAAACTTGTATTTCTGTTTGTTGAATGATCATATGATGAGAGTTGGTGGGTTTTGTCAAATGTTTTTTCTGTATTAGTTGAGAAGATCATGTTTTTTCCCCTTCATTCTATTAATGTGATATATTATATTTATATCTGTTTTCAAATAGAGGGACTTTCTGCTTCACTGATGGCCCACATCATCTTGTTTTCAAGTAGAAGTGAGTGAGAAGGCTCTGCAGTGACTCCAGGGTAGCCATTCATGAGCTCAAGGCCTAGCACTCTGGGGCCAGTGACCATAACCTAGTCTCCAAGGCCTGTCCACATGTCTTCATTTTAAATATGCTCATTTAGAAATCACTGAAATTAGTGTTGTTGTAGAACCATTTCCATTTCCATTCCCAGGGTGTGTTCCTTTTATGTTAGAACTCTCATCTTTGGCGTTCAGGATGGTCTCTCTGAGGATATGATATTTCACTTGAGAACTGAATTGTGAGCAGGGAAGCAGTGGAACGTTAGAGGCAAAGAAAATCCAAGCGGGAACATATTTACTCAGAGCTTTGCTCCACTGCATGGAGAAGTTCTCTTTTCCTTAATGCTCCTCATACTCTGTTGTTTTCAAACTAACTTTGAGAAACTTCTTTAAGTCAGTCTTTTCAAAGCAAAGAAATCTTTTCAGTCACCAGTGGGAGTAGCCCACTGATGGGGTCTTATGCTCAACTTCATTAAACAGAATGATGGAGAGGGGAAAAAGAATAAGAAGGTTATGGTAATGGAAGAGTTTGGGAGAGGAATAAAAGGTGAGAGAGGGAGAAGACAGAAAGATGTGCATAGTAGAGAAATTATCGTTGTGCTGAGATCACTTTTTTTCATGTTATAGGAGATGATGAATTCAGTCTAGCAAACCTCTTTTCCTTCTAAATGAATGTAAGGATTTTTTTTAAGTGATAGTAGTCCTTTACAAACAGACTTTTTTGAATTTTCTATTCCAATAGTATGTCTTTATTTCCATTTGAAAAATGCAAGAAAGTAATTATTTTTGCAGAGTGCCTATAAGATTTTCTAGCTAGTTAAGATAATTTTCATTTTCATTGTTCCATTTTAGATGAAAGCAGTATCTTAGATCTGATTTGCTCTTATTCAGCTCTTCAACTGATAACCAAAGAAAGAGAGAGAAACAATCTCAACTGTATCATTTGAAATAAATAACCACAATTCATCAAAGTTCACTAAAACTTCCAGTAGTGTAGAGAGGAATAGCTTATCAAGAAAATTCACATTTGCTTTTCAATCACCAATTTTAATTATCATATGTTATCCTTTACTTCTTAAAAATCTGAATTTCATTATATCTAAAATCAGGTAAAATAATTCAGGTAAACTAATAGTAAATTCAAAACTATACATTGAGTTATAAATTCTTGGTTGAGTAATGTTAAAGGCAAAATTTTTCTAGGTAAACACTTCTTGATTATTCTTAGAATCTTGAGAATTATTTTTTAAGGTTACAGCCATTGAACATTTACTAATTAGACATTCTTTCATAATGTTTTATGCTGAAATAGAAATGAAAGAATTATCTTACTAGTGTAGCAAAACTACTTTTCTGGTCAACCTGCTCTCTTCTCAATTTTCTCTGCAATTTTGTCAGAAAAATCTACCTTGAACACATTTTTAGGGCTCGGTTCTCATATTACATATTAAGTCTCCAGGAGTACCCTAACTGCTGTATCTACCCTGTTTTGCATATGAATGAAGCTAGTAAATAATGTTGATTTGAAAGATATTTTTTAAAATGAGTCAATACGCATTGTAAATGATTAATTAGCAATAGGAGATGGATAACTACATACAACACTAGGTTTCTCAGAATGGACATCATAAATAAGTATAACACACTGTTAAAAGATATCATAATGTGCCACCTCAAAGTACCTGCTTTTGTATATTATTTTGAGCTGAAAAATGCTTAGGAAACAGCAGATGAAAAAGGATCATCTCCTCCTTTCCATTTGAAAACAGGTAGTAGTATTTCCAATCAAAACTGTGCTTTGTCTACACTAGAAAGAGAACATTCATATTACTATTACTAGAGCCTGGCACTTATGCTGAAGTAGAATTTATATTTTTAGTTTTTTGAGGAATCTCCATAATGGAGTAAGATGAAATCTGTGTTGTTTTAATTTGCATTTCTCTAGCAACAAGAGATGTTGAACATTTTTTCACATATTTACTTGCCATTTGTACTTTTTCTGAGAAGTGTATTTTCATTTGAGTTTGATTGATTGATTGCTTGATTAAGACAGTGTCTTGCCATGTAATTAAGGTTAACTTTGAATTCACTATATAGTTCAGGCTGGCCTTGAATTTGTGGTGATCCTCCTGTTCCGCTTCTCAAGTGATGGGATGATAGGCATGTGCCACCACATCCAGCTTCAATTCCTCATTTTTTAAACTGAGCTTTTATTTTGGCAGATCTAATTCTTTTGAGAGATATATACATATATATTCACTTTCTCTATATATTTATTCTATATTTGTGTATATATATTCATTGTAGATATTAGTGCTTGGTCTGGCAAAAAATTTTCCCCATTCTTTAAGTTATCTCTTCACTCTGTTGGTTGTTTCTAGTTTACAGTGCAGAAGCTTTTTAATTTGATATACTCCCATTTGTTGATTCTTGACTTATTTCTTGTGCAATGGGGTCTATGTAGAAAGTCCTTGGCTATACCTAGGTCTTTAAGAGTTTTTACCTATTTTTTCCAGCAGATTAAACATTTCTATTTTAACATTTAGACCTTTGATCCATTTTTATTTTAGTTAGTATGTGGTGAGAGATGGAGCCCTAAATTCAATGCTCTGCATGTTGAGAGTAGTTTCTCCAGTACCATTTGCTAAATAGGCTATCTTTCCTCCAGCCTATATTTTTGGCTCATTTGTCCAAGTTTGGAAAGCTGAATGTGTCTTGGGTTCTTTCTGCATTCTCTCTTTAGTTTCATTGATAGACATGTGTTTTGTTTTGTTTTGTTTTTGTTTGCCAATATAATCCTCTTTTATTACTGTAGTTTTGTGATATAATTTGAAATCTGGAATTGTGATGCCTACTGCTTTTGACTTAGTGCCCAGGATTGCTTTTGCTGTTCTTATGTTTATTTGCTTGGTTTTTTTGAGACAAGGTCTCACCATATAGCTCAGACTGTTCTTGAACTTGCTTATGTAGCCTAGGCTGAGCTGGAACTCACAGCAATCCTTTTGCCTCAGGTCCCCGAATGCTGCAATTAAATGCATTTACCACCATTCCTGGCTCCCTTTTGCTATTCTTGGTCTTTTGTGGTTCAATATAAATTTTAGGACTGTTTTCTCTACACCTGTAAAGAATACTGCTGTTATTTTGATTGAGATTGCATTAATTCTCTATATCAGATTTGGAGGTATGGACATTTTCAGTGTTAGTTCTGCCAATCCAGGAATAGGGGCTATTTTTCCATTTTCTGATGTACTCTTTGATATTCTTTTCCAGAATTCTTAAGTTTTCCTTGTAAAAACTTAAGAATTTTACTTCTTTAGTCAGGTTAATTCCTAAGCACTTTTCTTTTCAATACTATTGTGAGTGGTATTGTTTTTCTAATTTCTAGCTCAATGATTTCATTATTGATTTACAGGGACACTATTGATTTTTTGTGTTGATGTTTTATTCTGGTACATTGCTGAATTTGATTATTAATTCTAGTAGTCTGTTGGTGCATTTTTTGAGTCTTAGAAGTAAAAGATCATGTCATCTGAAAATAATGATAATTTGAATTCTTTTCTTATGCATATCTCTTTTATTTCTTCTCTTCCTTGATTTCTATGACTACTCTTTTGAGGACTATGTTGAACAGAGTGGTAATAGTGGCCATTCTGGTCTTGTTCTGATTTTACAGAGAACACTTTCAGATTTTCCACATTTAATATGATGCTGGCAGTATGTTTGCCATAAATGGCTTTTATCATATTGAAATAAGGTCCTTCTCTATTGCCATCAAGGTTTTTTTATGATTGGGTGTTGGATTTTGTTAAAGGCTTTTTCTGTGTGTACTGAACGATCATATGATTTTTGTCTTTGTAATGCTATTTTAGTCATATATAAACATCTAGTCTCAAATTGCTTTATGTAAATTGATCCTGAAGAAAATTTGCATATCAATACTTGCTATAAAAGCAAATAAGTTAAAAATTATATATTCAAAAAGTCCCCTTAAATAATTTTTCTATAGTAGCTAACAAATCTCTCTACTTTTAAGCTGCAATTTTATTTCTTTTTCTTCATAACCATGATAAAGAATCTGTGAATTGTCTTATTTCAGTCAGAAAGTAGGAAAATAGTTTCCCTATTTGTTAGGTAATACATATAATCTCACTTATTTTAATATTTTGAGGAAAAAAAGAAAAAAACCCACAAAAGATAAAATCCTTGAAATAGTCAAAAGGGTAAGGAGCTAAAAACTAATGGTATAAAATTGAAGAAAACTTGTTAAAGGCAAGAAGGAAGAGGATTGGTATTATAAATGGAATGCAAATTTATCCATTATATATCCTTGAATAAAACTATATTATTCACACTGTGAGGCTTCAGAGTGATCCAGTAAAATGATACCATTTTATTGACTTGAAATTTAGAGTCAGAAATAGCATCTGGGAAGATATATGATTGGCATTTCATATTCCCATTGGCTTCTTTAAGTTGATATTGGAACCATATCAATAACTCTGAATTAATTATGCCAGTTGGGGAAGCAGTGATATGGGTAGCCCTTCAAAATCATTTACTTTTGCCTTTAATGGGGATTTTTATTTGTAAGACTATGGATAAGCCAGACTTCTTTGGAATCTGCAATTCTTCAAGTAACATACTGTATTTGCCTCTACTACCAAAACATTGCTTTTAGAAAGTGATTATCTTCTCTATCTTAATATTGTTTCCCAGCGCAAATGTCAAAAATACTGGGTTTGAAGAACATTTCACTTATTTTGCTTCTAAACATTCTCCAGGTGACATTAGTTTTCCATAAAGGTCACTGTCACTTCAATTCATATTTGCCTGCATGTGGGCCAGAAAAACTGACTGACTGTGCCTTTAAAGTTGTTCCTTGGAGTAGAGTTAGCATATAACCTATATCATGTCTGTCTCTTGTGAAGTTTCTTTACCTATGTGCTGTGTAAAATAATAGCTAAAAACGTGAATTTTTCTTATAAAAGACTGAATACTTTTTTTGTAAAAATAACATTAAATATTACTTTTTCAAAGGCTAATATGCCTATGTGGCATTCTTTCAAGCATAAGCCAAATGCCTGTGGCAGTTCTGTTGGAGTCATGGGTTTGCAGCAGTGGACAGAACCTCACACCTCCTCTCCCTGAGCCTGCTCTTTGGGAGGAAGAGAAGTAATGCACACTTGGTACAGAATGATATGTCAAGGCATGATAAATGGCAGAGAAAATAAAGAAACTGCAGGGGATAAAAGACTGGATAGAACAATATTTTACAAAATGTGATACTCTGAGTGCACACAGTAGTGAAAGAACGAAACTTGCATGTGTCTGGGTGAGGTCATTTCCTTAACAGAGAATAGAATGTGTAAAGGCTCAGGAGAGACTTTCTTGTTGTGAGGGGAAACAGCACACAGCTGTGAGAATGAGGATCCAAGGCCTCCAAAACAAGGTTTCGTGGGGCCAGGGCCAGTCATGGAGGGTGAGTCATAACATTCAGAAAACTTGCATTTTATTTTAGGTAAAATGGCACATCATACAGGATTTAAGAAAGGGAGTGACATGAAGTGGTTGGCACTCTTACTGTGAGTTTAAAAGATTTTTCTATGATCACATAGCAAATGTGTGACTCATCCAGGATTCTATTAACTATGGAATTCATTTCCATAGTAGTTAAATAAATTTAATGATAAATACATTCATTGAATTTTGGATCCCCTTTTTGTGCATCTAATCTCTAAACCTTCTTGCTAGATCTTCGGTTTATTCTCTGTCCTTTTTATATGCTGCTTGTCCCAGGCCTCTAGTATTTGGGGTGCCTGCCATCTAGCCATCTGCTGCCCATTGTTACTACCATCTACAAGCCAAGGATGGGAGCCTCAGAAGAAATAATCAAACCTTGATTTTGTATGTCTATACTCTTGAGCTGTGAGAAAATAAATCTCTGTTGATTAAGGTTCCTGCCATGTAATACTTGTGGCAATCCCAGCAAACTAATATAAAGTAAATGTAAGACTTACCCCACTTTCAAAGCAGGGTTAATGTGTTTTGGACTCCCTCTAAAGAGACATAAAATTTACTGTTTTGCTTTTTGGAAAAAGCCACAAAAGTGGTTCTCAGAAATGAAAAGTGACCTTTAAGTGACACAGGAGTGGTTTGATTAATCTCCAAACTTGATATTTTTCTAAAATTCAGTGAGTATGTTTGTCATTAAATTTATTTAACTACTATGTAATGGTTTGTACATTGTGTCAACTTGAGGAGTTTAGAATCTTAACTAATTCAGCAGTTCTACACTCTGGGGTTGTAGATGATTGAGGACATGCCCTTGGGTGGAAATTTATGCTCTTGGTTGTTGTTTTGGTTCATTGTGTCAACTTGAGAAGTTTAGAAGTTTGAATGACTCAGCAGAGGGCCAGTGTTTCCCACTTTGTAAACGTTTTGAACCTGTGCTAGAGGAAGGCACCAAGATGGTGATTGTGTAAAGGACCCACCCTAGGGCCAGTAGCCTGCATACAATATGTATAAGGGAGGAAAAGAGGCTTGCTCACCCCACTTTTTTTGCTTTTGTTGCTTTTGCCTTCTTCCTCTGCTCTGAACTGTTGCCCCTGTGCCATGCAACCCTGCCTTGGACCCAGATGATTACGGCCTGAAACCTGTACAAACTGTGAACTAAATACACCTTTCCTTCCTTAATTTTGGGCATTGAATATTTTGTCTCAGTGACAAAAGAAAAATGACCAACACACTCAATGACTAAAATAGTGTCAAACACTTTTAATGATTTAGTTAATGTGATCTTTGTAACATTATTGAGATAAACACTGTTTTCTTGTAAAATTTTATGGAGGATAAACATTTTATAGAGCAAGACTGAAACACTGTCCCAGATCTACATAACTACAAAAAGACTGATAAAACCATCACTATGGTATATCTAAAATATCATATGATGTTAGAACTCCAGAATTATCTCCATTTCCAATTTAGAGTGCCTGTGTTTGTAGCATAACTTCATAAAACAAACAACCGGTGATAATATTGATTCTATACTTTTTTCAGAAGCCCAGTGTGGAATATCTCCACCCCAACACTTCTGACTTTCAAGAAAGAAAATGTGTTAGAGTAGATAATTGTATCTTTTTCAAGAATCTTAAGGTATCTTTTTTTCTAGGCATTGTAAACATATTTACTAATTTTTCTTTCCTGATTTTCAGGTAAGCATTTACTATATGCAACCCACCATCCCAATTGTGTGATGCTTAGATTAAAATTACGTGTGTAATATTAAAGACTTTTTGTGACAGCAATGTGAAATTTTGCACAAGCATATTTGGGTATACAGACAATATCTAGATTATATCTAGATAATATCTAGTAATAATATCTAGTAATAATAATAATATAGTAAAATAATATCTAGTAATAATAATGCAGAATACTTTTTTCATCTCGGCTGAAAACAAAAAGTGATGCCTGAAATGACTCATTAAATGTAGAGCAGCAGGAGAAATGGAGATGATGATTCAGTTTGGTGTAAGTAGATGGTGTAACAATGTTTTGGCATTTATTGGTTATGCTTTAAATGCCCATGGTATGTGGGTTTAAATGGTTTTATAGTGTTTAGGCTGTCTAACTTTCACTGAGCTGTAATTTTAGTGTGATAGTTCTCTTTCTGCCCCCACAGTGCTCTTTCTGAATTGCTAGCAGGTGCAGAAAGCTACAGCCTGCAGTGCTTTTGTTGTTCTTTTTATACAAATTTAAAATCTAAACGCTTTTAGAAAAAAAAAACTACCTCATTCTGTAATACTTAGAAAATCCATATCAAGCTTGTGTTATTAGTTTTGTATCCCAAATATACTCACAAAAAAACTAAGTGCACTACCACAGTAAGCTTGGAATAAGAGATAATATCTATCTATCTAACTACAGTAATCCTTTCCTTGTGCTCTAAACTTAAATCCAGGTCTCTGAGTTGATGCTGAATTGTCCCTAACAATGTCATTTTAACCACTTTTAGTTTGGTCATTCTACATCTTTTTAGTAGATAATTTACTCCATCTTGAAGTATTAAAAATCCATTTTTATTTATCATTCAATTTATCTTTAGTTGTACTTGAGGTCTACTATCCTGGTTCACCTGGCTCCTACTTAGAAGAATATCTTAGAGGCTCTATCGAATCATCCTTAAGATACAGATAAATGTATGACTCACCCCACTTTCAAAACAGAGCAAAAGTGTTTTGGACTCCATCTGAAGAGATATAAAGTTTCATCTTGCCTTTAGGATAAGGCCACAAACGTAATTCACAGAAATGAGAAACAATGACTTTAAGTGACAGAGGAGTGGTTTGACTAATCTCCAAACCTGATACTCCTCCAAAACGGAGGGAGCAAGCCTCTTTGCCTCCCTTATGTTGTATACAAGCTATTGACTCTATGGTGGGTCCTTTACACTGTCACCATCTTGGTGCCCTCCTCTTGCACAGGCTCAGGATGTCTACAAAGTGAGAAATCCTGGCCCTCTGCTGATTCACTTAGTCAAACTTCTAAGCTTCTCAAGATGACACAATGAATTAACCATTACAACACCCAAGAGCATAAACTTCCACCGTAGGGCATGTCCTCTATCCTCTGCATCCCAGTAAGCAGAACTTCTGAATTAGTTAAAGCTTCTAAACTCCTCAAGTTGACATAATTTATCAACCATTACATAGAGCTACTCAGCAGCATTAAAAGACAAAAAATTATTTTTTTAAACTAGTATGTAAAGCTTGGAGAACATTAAGAAAATACTGCAGCTGGGTATAGTGATGTGTGCTTTTAATCCCAGGACTCTGAGATTGAGGCTCTGAGACTGAGAGCTACTAGTTTTACTCCAGCCTGGGCAGCTAACATAGTGACTTAGTGAGACTTTATCTCAGAATAAAAAAAATTAAAAAGGGCCTGGGAATGTAGGTCATTGGGAAGGCCCTTAGTTTAATCTTCAATACCATACATACAGACTCAGACTCACTCAACACACACACACACACACACCTTTTAATAGAGAATCTGGAATTTCTGGACATCAAAATCCCTCTATAGTTTAGAATTTACTCTTCCAAGTTTTATGCTTCCTCTTTTGGACTAGGCATTTCAGCAAAGCCTCTCTGTTTCTTGCTCTGAATTTGCTGTGCACATTGGCACCCTTCCCTTCACTCTGCATCTCCCCCTGGCTAGTCTATCTTTTCTCCTCCTTTAAAAACTCTCAAGTCACCTTCTTCACTCATGTCTCACTTTCTAAGATGTAAAAGTTCTGTCCTTGACATTTCTTTGGAACTTCTAGATACTATCAGACAAAGAAACTTAAAATTTAAAATGCCGTTGAGATAGCAGGCATATTCTTTGTGTCTCTTGATACACATGACACCAAACACTGCAAAACACACTGCTGATAGTGTCATGCCTCTGCTGCTCTTAGTCTCCTCTAATGACTTCAATTAATTTATTTCCTTCATTTTCACTATTTTTCTTGGCTGGGAAATACCAGTATCTCAGGATTGAAAATCTGTTAATGGAATGACAGTGGAATCAAATATCACACTAATCAATGTCTGAGTATTATAATAATTAACATTGAAATATTGAAAACAAATACCCATGTTGTTCTATCTTGCTGTTAAGAGATACTTTTTATTAACTGAATAAAAAGTTCTACATTTCAAAAAGTTAAGGCAAAATGCAAGAATGAAAAGCATATTTTAAACTTGAAATGTCTATTTGATCTAAGATGGTTCACTTTTTCCCCCTACTAGGAAAAATTTTCCTGTTGGTACTTTTACATTTTTCATGGAGTAGGCAAATTTAAACCATCCTTTCTGCCAACTTAATGTGTACTCAATAACTAGAGTGCTTATATAAATAACCTTAGAACATTATCCAATGGCTTTAGATTCTAAATGCTCCTGGGAAGGCTCAAAGTATCAGATTCAGCACACTGACTTACTATAAGCTACTGAATTTATCAGGTAGCTATTGGGAGTAAAGAAATAAAATCTGAAAATCCTTCCAAATCTCCTATCATCCTTTCAAAATATAAAGCATAATGGTACCTATGTGACACTCAAAAAGTTTTACTTTACCACTGAGGCTTATCTTAGAGCCAATAAAAGAGTCTGGATCTTCAGACACAAGTGTTGTCTAATGGATAGAGACCCACGGCGCTTCCATATTCTTATTTGTTCCCATAAATGAATTGATCAGGACATTAAATGGATGGGAAACATTACTGTTTAGCTTAGGACACTAAGCATTACTGTTTAGCTTAGGACAAAAATAAGAAAAAGAGAAGAAGCCCAAGAGAACTGTTTAAGGAGAAAAGAGTCCTTTGAAGGAAAAAGAGAAGATGCATCCTGCAAACAGAATAGACCACTGCAGCAACAAAAGGGCAACAGCCAATAGTGAATGGCTGCAGTCCTTTTATATCTTCTTTGATTGCTGGGCCAGGTGGTCCCACTAGAGCGTGTGCTCGAAGATTGCTACCAGGTGTCATGTCCATCATGTTCCTATCAGAAGATTGGTACCAGGTACAGGACTTGGCTTGACCTTTGTCAGGCTTTGATGCTACAGCTCTGCACTCATGCATGGTTAGTAAGTCTCAGTCGGTAGCCCATCCCCAGCTGCTCCAGCCACATCACAGCCTTCAACTGCGTAAGAATATACCTGATTACCTTTTAACAGCTGACTATGATCAAAGCTGGAGTGAACAACCAACCTTCAGCTGAATCTGTGTGTACTTGGTGTTATGGTTCCTACCTCAAAGGAGATATTTTCTAAAAGCATGTAGTTGAAACACTTATGAAAGTCCTCAATACGTGTGTGTCTAAAGTAAGATACTATAAAAGCCCTCTGAGTCAAGATAAAATAGAGAAATAATTGAAAGTAATTTGACATGTTGGTCAGTGGGTTGATTTGGCCTTGAGAACTTTTAGAAACACCCATTCATTATGAAAGTTAAGCTTAGTGTTGTTTTGTAGGAGCCAGGAATTTCAAGGACTTTAACAGAAAGCTTTGGCTAATTAATCTTCAATATCTTTGTGTCCAGTTTATAGCTCTTTTATCACCCTCAAAAATTTTGAGTATGGATTTATTTCTCTTCATTTTCATCTCATTACTATGTTTTCAAGCTCATCTGAAAACAAAAATTGTGCCTGATATTTTATGTGGTCCTTTGAGTTTGCTTAGAGGAAAGAATAAATCTGAGAGTTTAAGAAGCTTAAAATATAGGATTTGTACTTTCATAGAATCCAGATCCTATTTGTTTGGCTGCCATACACAGTGAATATTCTGGTTCCAATTCCGAGATCTTATCATGTCTTATGACTCTTTTTTCCCATAGGCCATTTCTATTCTTTTTATTTCTATGCTTTCAAGGATGATGGAACCACTATTAAAATAATTTTATTGTTAACTTTGACAATACTTTGTTCTTATAACAAGAATGAATTTCACTAGAACCTGGAATGTAATAAATTCTCAGTAAATGTTCCTCACAATGCCAGAGCATCTATTGACACATTTCACTGAAAGTGAAATTAGTTGGTTACCAAATTTGCTTCCTTTTGGTTCAATTTCTAAATCTAAGGTTTACAAATATGCCACTATTCTCTTTAAGGGAAAATATATATCTAGTAATATCAACTTGATAAAAGAAACATAAATAAATAACCTGTTATAGAATTTAAATTTGAAAAAGACCATAAGAATTCTAGTTAAGGAGTATCATATTTTTAAAATATAGATAATTTATCGATAAGTGAAAGAAAAATAAAAATGAGCTTAGGAACAAGTAACACTGTTCTTTTAATAATCAAAATTTAATTCATAGTTAGACTATGACTTCAAAGATGCTGAAACCAAACACAGAAAAAAAAATGAACATATTTTCCATTTCATTCATTATTGACAGCATTATACAGAATTAGATATGGTTTCCATTATGGTACATGAATTTGAGTAGCTTTAAATACTATACTTGAGCAGAATTTTTGTTTAGAAGTCACAAAAAACCTTCTTTTCTGTTATTGAATTTTTCTTGATGTATTTCAGTAACTTAAATACTTGATTTGATTCCACCATTAGTTTTGGCTTGAGATGGCATATTTCATTCTGTTTTACTTGACAGGGAGCTCCTTCATATGTGGTTACATACCAATCATTAGTATAAAGATCAGTTTGTATCTGCTACAAATCTTTTCAGGTTGTAGTTTCTTGTTAGGCTTTTCAGGGGAAGCATTAAAGGTACTTCTATCTCCAGGAGCTGATCCACTTAAGAGAAGGTGAATTACAATCTTTCTTCAGTGAACTAATACACATCACTCTAACAGGAGCTAGAACTCCCACCTTTGCTGGTTTTCTACAGGAAAATAAGGTCACTATCCAATTTTGCATCTCTTCAAGAGGAAGGCTACCTGAAACTTTTCTTCATCTACTTCTTTGTACAAAGTTTCTGCATCATGGTGTTTTCTCACAGAAACAATATAACCATTTTGAGGGTACAGATAGGAAACACATACTTACTGACTTAGAGTTGGCACTTCTTATTAATGATGGTTAAATGTTTTCCTGCCCCCCAATTTTTCTTTTTCAGTTTTTTTTTACTTCTCTTTCTTCTCTTTTCGTCTATTCTTTGATACCAAAAATATAGTTGTTATTGATGCAGACTGTAATGCATTTTCAGAAATTGTAGCATTAGCTTGTGGTGGAAAACCAACAGGAAAAGGCATTTGGTTTACTCCATTTTCAATTTTTATACCAATTAGCTCTTGTTTCAGTTCTTTGATTTATTTTATTTAACATTTTCAACTTGCAATTTCTTTTTTTCTCTAAAAGCTACCCGAAACACTGTTTTATTCTTAGGAAAAGCAATTTACTACTTAAGGCACTCAATGATTTTCTCTGTATCTTACCCTTGTATTCCACATTTCTTCAGAACTGCATCATGTTTTCCAAAAAGAGACAAAAAAATCATGAAGTAGTGGACAAGGAAACTGTTATGTGCTTAAACTTTTAAAAGTTGCAAAACATATATAAAATGTAAATTCTATTCTTACTCTGTTTAGAATATCATTGAGTAAAACAAAATCTATACGATACTACTGACTCAAAACCCATTTCCTGTATATCTGCTTGTGCAGTGTTTGGATCAGTCTGTACTGATAGTCATTTCTCTCTTACTCATCAATTTCCAACATCCCTTTATACCACTTCCTTCTCATTTCATTATTTCTCATAGTACTCATTCAGAATAAACTTATGACTTTTCTTTCAAAGGCGTACCTGTCTGCTTTCTTTCCCTCTTTTTATCTTTCTTTTTTCTTCCCTCCAATCTACCTTCTTTTTCTATGTTCCCCTTCTCTAGCCTTCTATCCCTCTTTGTTTTTACCTTCTTTGTATATTATATATACAAAAGCATTATCCTAAGCACTTTATGTGTATTGACTCTTAATTTTGATAACAATTCCTATCATTGAGGCCCTTAGTTTTTTTGGTCGAGGTCTGGTTGGTGCCTTGGTCCAGTAATGCCATCCAGGACAAAGTCTTCTCTAACTTTAGGCTCTGTCACCTGTTAGGCATTAGGATTTCTCCTGATGAAAGCCTATTTAACATTTTCTTTTAACTCTACCTAAATATGATCATCTTTTTATTTCAGATAATCATATAAAAGCCTCGGTTTTCAAAAACTTATAATACATTATGTTATACAATTTTAAAATAAAAATGCAGGATCAATTACCAAAATGTTAAAGTGCATAAATTAAGAAAAAATAAACATTCTTCATGAGTTCAGCCAAGATAGTGTGTATGCTAATAAAGAAAGAGATGATAAACTTAGTGCTTTAAAGGCTTATAAAAAGGTCATTGACTCCACTGTTCCAACCTTAGAGAAGAATTTTAAAAGATAAGTCAGTATCTCATTAAACAGTAGTCTTCTGTCCCAGCTCCCATACACTGCAGGGTGTGCTGACATGCTCCTTGCTTTGCTTAACCATTTTCTTCCATCTCACTGGCTGTCACTAGTGCCAGAAAAGTCCCTCTTTCTGCTGCAGACAGTAATGAGTGTAGGTAGGTTAATATGAGTTTGCCAAGTCCTGTGGTCTTCTATCCCTGGCAACTGGAACTCCATCTCTTGCATGTTATGGAAACAGACAGACTGTGAGTGGGTAGCCCCTGCGGATTTGAAGGGAACTTAGATTTCCTTCATCCATGAATGATAGGTAGACTGCTAAGATGAGGCTTCTTGCTTTGAGTAAAAAAGGAAAAATCTGTCTAGACTTCACTAATATCACTGTCTTCAGGTAAGTGCTGAGCTCGGCCTCTGCTTTCCGGGATAAAAAATGTGCTGGCATTTCACATTTGTCTACTAGTATTTTCAAAGGTACAGTTCTTAAGTAGAGCTCTCCACAGAGTTATTTATTGGCAGAATTAGGAAAAACGAGCCCAATAAAAGGCAGTTACTTGTGGAAAATTGACTTAATTGTACTATTGAGAATTGTAAGTAAATATTCAGTATTACTAACTTTTTAGTCTCTATTAGTTCTTTGCTTCTATGTATGATCTTCCTTAAAGCTAATTCATTTTGAGGAAATTAATCCTATTATTCCATGTCTCATTCTAGTTAGTATGGCTTGTTAATAGGAAAGTCTGTATTCTGTTTCTGTAATCCATTATTTATTTTATTGCCCCCAGTAGGAGACCAAACAATCTGATCTCAGCTGCAGTGTTTTATTAGGAATTGGTTCTTACTTTTGTGCTTTCTATTTTTCATCAAAATCTCAATTATCTTTGCAATTTCATTCTCAACTAAAATACATTAAATTTCTAGTTGAAAAATTGCTGACCATCTCTCAGATTCTTTTTTAGTGAAATGACTGACAACTCATTTACTAAAACTTGCTTCTCCCTTGGCTTCAGTCATATCATCAGCTTTTCTAGTTTTTTGCTACCTCAGTGATCATCAAATCCTGGCTTAATCTTCACTCATAAATCTCTTAAATTCTTCTACTCACAAGCATTTTTATATCCTTTTATTTTTCCCCCTTATTTCATTCACTTATTAAATCTCTATTCATATTTTATTATAGATGAATTCCATTCTAGTTGCTTGGAACTCGTCAGTGAACAAAATAAATTTTCTGCCCTCACAGAATTTTAGACAAAAATGGAAATGTTATCAGGTGAGGTCCAAAGAGGTTCCCCAAAGAGGTGACAGGAATCTCAATTAACTCCTCCTTGACCTCCCACTCCTTTACCAAAAAAGTGTATCAGGTCATGTCAGTGTAAAGCATACAAAGTTTATTAGGCAGAGTTTGGTAGAAATGGAAAATAGGAACAGACTCCAACTACAGTAACTGCAGGGGGTACTCTGATGAAGGGATTCAGACTGACCTGTTCACGAATACCCAAGTCCAGCTTCTGAGGATTAGCTAAGGGTGTGGGGGAGCAGAGTTTGGATGATCATTATCAATTCTGGTTTCCATAATTTGGTTTGAGGGGCAATTAGGTTCCCATGAGAAGACTGTTGGGAGGGTGATCTGATTATGGGTGGTCTGTCAGACTTTACTTTGTCTGGAGTCCTAGGAGACAGCAAATTTGGAGAATTCTAATTTTTGTTCCAGAGCAGGATTAGGGATGGGCTGTCTGGAGGTGGAAATTGTAGAAACTGGTAGCCACATATCCCTGTACATCCTGAAAATTAGTTACTTTAATTTTGGATGCCTCAGTCTCGAAGGGGGATAGATGCAGTACATTTAGGGCTAATGAACTTTGTTTTGTTAACTTTTCCTAAATGATTAACATACCTTAACCAAAGTTATAAGATAATAATGAATATAAAATGAAGGTCAAGCTTTGCTCTGATTACTTATTGAATATCTTAGATCAAGCATCTAGGTCCCTGTTATAAATACTTCCTTGTCTGAGTTTATAGCATAAACACTCCTATAGTACAAACAAGCCTAGAGAGTAAAGATAGGGCATACAGATATGAATAACCTTGGTTAACTTTCTGTTCTAAATATTGCAGTCTAAAATTAAATTTTAAAATTATGATGTTCTTGTCTCCTTTTAACCTATCTTTAATTCTTTTACCACAAGAGAAAGACAGATAATGTAATTAGATGAGTAATGTGATTTGTTAGAAACTTTTGTGGAAAAAAGAAATAATTGAGAAAAGTAAAGATGTAGTAGGCTTGCAGATTTTCGAGACAGAGTTTGATGAATGATATTGCAACAAGCATTTGAAGAAGTTAAGAGTGGTAGCCACATACATATCTAGGATAATAGAAGAAATAAACATAGGTACAAAGGACACAAAGATGGCCATAATGGAATTTAGGGTGCTGGGAAACCAAGTAACCAGCTTACCGCCCTGGTAAATGGCTGTGACGTGGCAAACCGCAGTTGCCCCAGGGCTAGAACCATCAGTGTCTCCTGAGATCCATGCCATGTTGGAACTTAGGGTGCTGGGAAATCAAGCAACCAGCTCACCACCCTGGTAAATGGCTGTGGCCCAGCAAGCTGCGGCCGTCCCAAGGTGAAATCCATCAGCATCTCCTGAGATCTGTACCATGTTGGAATTTAGGGCACTGGGAAATCAAGCAACCAGCTCACTGCAATGGTAAGTGGCAGTGGCCTGGCAAGCTGTGGCCACCCCAGGGTGAGAACCATCACCATCTCCTGAGATCTGTGCCATGTTGAACTCAGGATGCTGGGAAATCAAGCAACCAGCTCACTGCCCTATTAAGTGGCTGTGGCCTGGCAAACCACAGCCACCCCCAGGGCTAGAACCATCAGTGTCTCCTGAAATTCTTGCCATTTTGGAACTTAGGGCACTGGGAAAACAAGAAGCCAGCTCGCCACTCTGGTAAGCAGCCGTGAGCCTATCGGTGAGTAGGCTGAGATTGAAACATCCAACCTCCCCCCTCCCCATTAGCAAGTGGGAGCCAGAGATCTGAGCATCTCTTGTAAGGGTGATTATATGCAATATAGCAAATAAGAGGGATTTCCTTCTACCATCTCTTTGAAGTCAAATATCTCTATCACTGTTTTGCTTTGTTCTGATTAATGGTATTGCTCTAGTCAATATTGTTTTGATAAGTTCTATAATGTTTTGTATTTCCTTTGATTCTGATATACCTGATTAAAAGAACAACTACTGTGAAGAAAACAAGATATACTATAGTACCTATTACTGTTATCCCGGTAACCTGCTGTGAAGTTCTGTACCAGTTTCACTACACTGTCTCAATTGGCTTTGTTCCATCTTGTTCTGTGATGTTTTGCTACTTTAAAAATAAAAAAAAATTGTAAAAAATAATAAATAAATAAAAAACAAAGGACACAAAGACAATCATAATTTTAAAGTTACACTTTTATAAAAGTTGCAGCTTTAGAATTCAAAGTTACTCAAGGTTACAGTTTTTCCACTTCCAGAATACTCACTCATTAAGTTCTAAGTCTTAAAAAAAGAAAAAGAAAGATAAAGAGCCTAACACAAACAACAGTAATAAAAAATCAATAGATTAGCACATACTTTTTACCTGTAAAATGAGTCTTTGTTCTGTAGAATTCGCCATTATCTTGTACCTGTAAATTGAGCCCAAGCTTTCTGTGAATCACAAATTCCACAGATTTCCACCCCTAATCACTGTAAAAGTAGCTGGCTCCAGATCATAGTAGGTCTTACTCTGTGAGAGTCTGTACTTCCCTCTGAGTGTGTGTTTCTTATGTTTCTTTGTGCATGATAAACCTTTCTACACCTCTCACCTTATGTAGTGAGATTTATCTGATAGGAAGCAACCTACAGGCAGAGTGAGTTGAAGTCTCCTTTTCCTCTTTGGGGACCCTTTGCAAACCTTGTCTAATGACAGACTTCTAGGTAGGTGGAAGAAACAATGTAAAGTTCCTAAGATTGGGATGGCCCGGCATGTTTCATGCATACCATAGCCCACATTTCTGCTCCTTGGAGTAAGTAAGAGAAAGAATTGTGGCAAGTCATTTCAAGATTTTCAGTAGAGAGGATGGGGATTTAGCTCAGCGACATAAGCGCTTGCCTTGCAAGTGCGTGGTCGTGAGTTCGATCCCCGGAACCGATTAAGAAAAAAAAAAAAAAAAAGATTTTCAGTAGAAGAGTGACATGTTTGGATTTAGAAGTAAGAACACTTGATGTAAGACTATTTCAGTTAACTGAGACTGAGATGATTGTTTCTGATCAAAAGCAGTGGCAGTGAAGTGGGTGAGTTGAAGATAGTGGAATATTTTAGCAATAAGGCCAACAAAATATTCTGATTAATTTGAAATGGAGTGCAAGAGAAAGAAAAATGCAAGGTGGACATGGTGATGCATTTCTGTAATCTCAGTACTCTAGGAAGCTGAGGCAAGAGAATCATGAGTTTGAGCTTGGCTTAGGCAATGTGGTGCCTCACAATAAAAAAAATTTAAAAAGCAAGTCTATTGTTGGAGAAAGTTATTTACACTGAAGACACATCTTTGGGAATCTTTAGCCTAGCAATAATATTTCATGCTTCAGGACACTTTGTTTACATTAATGAGAGTAGACAGAGAACAGTAAAAAGTACAGAACTGTGAGAGATCCCACTGCTAAGTGTTTGGGGAATTGGATGATTCTTCTTCAAGGGATACTGTGAGAGAAGAAACTTTTGAAATAGGGGGAAAAGGATGGATTTTTGAGTTCTTGTGGAACAAACATAACAAAGAAAAGGAAATAAACCACATGGTAATGCTTACTTTTGACCTAAATGAAATTAATCCAACTGGTGATCATTGGATTTAATAATTGTGGGAATCTTGGTCATTGTACCAAGAACAGTGGTAGGAATGTGTTCCTTTGGAATCAGATTGGAAGACAACAGAAGAAAGGATTGCAGGCTAGAGGACATGCTGAGTGATTATTTAGGCACTAACTTCCACTCGGCACATACAACTACCAAATTTATATGCATAACCCAGACTTCTCTGACTGTGGCGGTTAAATGGCTTATCAAAAAGCCTACCAAACCAGTCATATTCCTGTGCTTTTGATAAGAATTATGAATTAATAGATTCGCTTTCCATGTCTCTCAAGTTTACACCTAAAAGGTCACATACATCTGTGCCAGGGTTGATGCAACAAACACCCATTAAAAATCTCACTAATTTAAATTTTGAATTTAAATTACAAATTAAAGTACAAAGTGGCTGAGGTTTTGAATTTCTGTCCCAAGGAGAATGATGAAATTACGAATATATAAGAATAAAAGGAAAAAAAGAGGTGTCAGGTTTCTGTATCATTGAACATTTTAGTTTGAGACACTTTAAACTTTACGTGAAGATAAGATGTTGATGTATATATACTGTGGTATCTTGGTTCATGAATACATTTGTGAAACAGTATGGTTTGCAAATGGAAATATTTGGAAAGATTTGAGTTTTTAAATTTTTTTTATTTTAAAGAGAACAAAACAAAACAAAGCAGAACAAAGCAAATGAGAACAGACCAATGTAAGCAACATAGGACTTCAAAATAAGACATCAGAAAATCAACAATGGCTACCATAATGTCTCTTGTTTCTTTGAAATAGTTGTCCATACCTTCACACACAATAAAATTAAACAAAACAAAGTAGAATAAAACCAATCAAAACAAAAGAATAAAAGCATTATAGGGCTTCAAAACAAGACAATAAGAAATCAACAATGGCTACTATAGTATCTCTTGTCTTCTTCAAAATAGGTGTCCATACCTTCATACACAAAAAATCAAACAATAGAAAACAAATGAAAACCAATCAAAAGAAGAGAATGAAAGCATTACAGGATTTCAAAATAAAATAACACAAAAAGAACAATTACTACTATAATGTCTCTTGTTTTCTTAAAAATAGCCATCCATACTATCACACATAATAAAATCAAATAAAATACAACAGAATAAAATCAATTACAGCAAAAGAATAACAGCATTATAGGACTTCAAAACAAGATGATAGAAACTCCACAGTGGCTACCATAATGTTTTATTTTGTTTAAAATAGCTATCCATACCATCACACATTAAAATCAAACAAAACACAACAGGATAAAAGTAATTAAACAAATGAAAGAATTATAGGATTCCAAAACAAGATAATAGGAAACCAATCATGGTTACCAAAATACTTCTCATTATGTTCAAAATAGCTACCCATACCATCAGACACAATACAATCTAACAAAACAAGACAGAACAAAACCAAACTTAACAAAATTTTGAAAATAATACAAGAGTTCAAGACAAGACAATAAGAAAATAGCAGGGGTTACCACATTCCCCTCCTAGGTATTCCCTATCACTTTCATGATATCTATTGTGCTTTTTGGATCTCACTAACTCCTTCCAATTTTTATGCTAGGGAGGTAACTCAGTGTCCACTTGTATGAGTTCAAACTGTTTTGCCCATGAACATGAATTCCAGTTGCATCCATTTACCTACAAGAGTTTTGAGACTGTTCTACTTTGTGGCTGGGTGGCTTTGCATTATATGAAAATACCATATCATTCTTATCCATTCTGTGGTTGATGTGCAAGTTACCCTTACTTTTTCCTGGTCTTTCATTGCATGGAAAAATTGTTTTCTCTCCTTTGATTTTCAGTCTATGAATTTCTTTTTGAGTTAAATGTGTTTCTTGTATACAGTGTATTAATGAATCACATTTTTTTGTTTTGTTTTGTTTTTTTGATCCACTCTCCCTGTGTTTCTTTTTATTGCTGACCTGAGGCCATATACACTAATGGTTACAACCAGCACACATTGGTTTTTGTCTCTGCCCTGCTATCCTTCCGCTGTTGTCCCTGCACTGTTTTCCTTCCTTCAATCACCTGTCTTGTTTGATGATCCTCTTTTGCTATTGTTTCTGGAACTGTAGTCATCTTCATCTCTCTGTAGAATATCCTTTAGCACTCTCTGTCGGATTGATTTAGTGGTTATGAATTCTTTCTCTTATTCTTTATCATGAAAGTATCTTATTTTTCCATCACTTGTGAAAGACAGTTTTGCAGGGTACATCAATCTGGTTGGAAGTTGTTTTCTTTCTGGATTTGAAACACTTTATCCCAAATTCTTCTTGACTTGATGGTTTGTGCTGAGAAATCTGCTGTGATTCTGATTGGTTTTCCTTTATAGGTGATCTGTTTCTTTTCTCTAACAGCTTTTAACATTCTTTTCTTGTGCTGAATTTCTGGGATCTTGATTATTATACATCTGGGTGTAGATTTACTTTGTTTATGGTTAGTTGGAGTTTCATATGCCTCACTTATATGCAAGCAATATCCTTTCCCCATGTTTTAGTACATTTTCTGCTAATACTTCTGTAAATAGCCTTTTAATTTCATTTTTGTTGACCCCTGCTTCTTGGCTGACACCTATCACTCTTAAATTATTTTTCTTTGCATTGTCTTGCAGTTGTTGAATTGTTATTTCAGGCTCATTTTTATTTTTAAGAGATCTTTTCTTTCACAATTGCTAGCTGTGATCCTATCTTTCAAGTCTGAAAGTCTGTCTTAAGTCTCTTTCAAGTGGTTTTGCTAGGTTTAACCTGAATTTTTAATTTTCTGGATATCTCTTTGCATCTGTTTTTTGCATTATAATTCTTTTTTATATGATTCATTCAAGGTTTCCATTATTTTCTTAAATGCTCAGCAATTCTTTCATTATGGTTATGTTTTCTTATCCTGAGACATTATTTCTTATCTGATTACATATGCAGTCTCTTAAAGTTTTTTTCTTTTATTTCAGTTACTATCGTCTTGGAGATTTCAATGTGTAACTTCCATTTTCTTCCATGACTATGTCTCCCAGACTTGTTCTATGTGGGCTGGAGGTCTGAGATTGCCTTTTGCTCCTGTATCTTGACATTCTCCTTCATTCCTCCTAACAACCTGTTGTGGAGTCCCAGGCATATCCCACATTGGCTGCCCCTTTGCAGTATAGGGGAATGGGACAGGCACTTGGGTTTCTCTGACCCCTGGTTCCCACGGAGTTAGCAGGGCATGGGGAGGGCTTCTTCAGACTTGTGCAGTTAAACTGGCACTTCCCTGATATACAGGGGTGCATGGTGTTGGAGCTGCTTCTTTTCTCATCCTGTGTGTCTACACAGTGACTCCCCTGATGGTGGCAGGCACCCAGAAGTGCATTTGTCTGATTCCCCCAGTGAGTGCTGGCTGCCTGAAGGAAGCAAGGGTCTCCAGTGGTGACCTATGTTTACAGAGGGCTTATCTGACTGCACCTCCTTGCTTGTGCTGCCCCCCTGCAGGAATCAAGCCTTCTGTTGGCAGCCACTGATAAGCAGAGACAGATTTGGCTGGGTCTTCCTACTCATGCTGGCTAACCACATGAAGCAAGCCTTCTAATAGCAGTGACTGGCAAACAGTTAGCAAGATTTTGTTTGCAAATTCTGCATCAGGTGACAAACAAAACTATGGCCAACTTTGCCATGCAAACACAAAATTAACCATCTTTTCCAAAATTATAGAACAAATTAAATTCATGAACCAAGGGACCACTGTGTATGATGTGATAGTCTAAAATGGAAAATAAGAGACAGAACATATGGATTTTATTTTTAAATTAAGTAAATAGCTAAAAGCTATAACACTAGTAGATAAAATTATATTCAGGGTGTAATTTTCAATACCATATAAGCAATGTTATACAAACAAAATCACAAAAGTAATTACTGTACAACATTTTTAGATTTCTGTATGAATCAAAGGACTAAGTAAAAACATAAATATTATATGTTATTTTAATTAAGTAAGGAAATTAAATCAGTAGTAAAATGTCTTCCAACAAAGAAGATCCAAAGACTGGATAACTTCATCACTGAATAATATCAAACTTTAATTTAATTTAATTTAATTTAATTTAATTCTATTAATACATATTTGCAATACATGAAGTTAACATTCATCTAAGGGAGTAGGCACATGTACTTAACACATGTTGACTCTTTTTTACTCCCCTTCTCTTCCCAACCCACTTTCTTCTCTCTGTTATTAGATTTTCCCTTTTCCCTACTTTATTATTATTAGTAGTACTACTACTGTTATTATTAGTTTATGTTTATGACATATAATGTTGCATTCATTGTGGATATTTGGTACATGTACATCCTCAATCTCTTGACCCCTTTGTGTTTATAAAAGATAAAGCTCCATGCGTAGCTGTCTATATTCTTACTGTTTGACTGTCTACTTTGTATGCTTTAATTTTGTAACTTGAGCAACTATTTCTAAGAGGACAATATGTAATTTATTAACTAGTGATTTCTTATTGTTTATTTATTTATTCATTTATTTGGAATTCTGTATTACCTCTACCCTTTACATGCTTTTGTTTCTCTTTAAATAAAAAAAAATGAAAAAAAATTTTAAAAAAAGGATAAAGCTCCCATTTCCTTTATCAACCCTTTATTTTTCTCTTTCTTTACATTTTGGCTTATTCAAGCCCTATTCAAGGTATTTGACCTTGTGTGCCTGACTTATTTCACTTAACATTATATTTCTCAGGTGAATTCTTTTTCCAACCAGTGTCTTAAATTTATGTTTCTTTATGGGTAAGTAATATTCTGTTATGTATTGATACCATATGAAATGTAGTATACATGAAACTTTTGAAAAAGACTAATAGCAATTCTTTTCAGATTATTCCTAAAAATTAGAAGGGAGCCCTTCCTAACTCATTCCACAAGGACAGTATTACCCTGATTCAAGATCTATCTATCTATCTGTCTATCTATCTATCTATCTATCTATCTATCCCAATATCTCTAATAAATATTTATGAAATTTTTCAATAAAATGATAGCAAACTATATTTAATCATAAACCAACAAAGATCATGATCAAGTGAGATTTAGATCAAGAATACAGGGATAGTACAACATATACAAATAAATAAACATAACATGTTATGTCAACAGAATGAAAGAGAAGAGGGCTGGAGATACAGATCAGCAGATAAGTGCCTGCCTGGCAACTACAAGGTCCTGGGTTTGATTTCTGGTACCAAAAACAAAGAAAAACAAAAAAGAATGAAGGAGAAGAAATGGAAGAACAGAAGGAGGCTGGAAAGTTAGAAGGAATAAGTTCTAGTGTTCATGTAGCACAGTAGTATATATTTATTGAAGAATTTTCATGTTTATGTTTGATGGCTCCATACATAATGAAGTGACATAGGTTTAAGAAAAAAGAAATTCTTACTTCCGTTATTTTTTCATTACACATTGTATAAATGTATTGAAATGTCAAATTATACTCCATAGATATCCATAATTATTGTCATTTAAAAAGCAAAAGGAAATCATTTATTTTAAATGAAATCCACAAGACACTGACATTTATACAAAATCTAAATGTATTATTTTTAATGGGACCATTTTCATACTTCAACATTACAAATAAGACACACTCAAATTAAGAAATTAAATTATAGTAAGCATAATTTTTTAACTCTTAATTTTGCAGTACATAATGATTACATTCATTGTAGGGAATTGGTTATAGTAAATAAAATTTTAACCCAAATGTACTCTCAGAAAGAGTTATGAGCAAATTTACTGTTATATTTTCACTTTAGAATTGTATTTAGTGGTGGTTTGCGTATTACAATAAAGTGACTCATAACTTTTGCATTATTAGATTTGGAAAACAAGCCATAACAGTTTCATTTGTAGTGAAGTCCCTAAGTTGCTGAAATTTTCCACGTCTTTATATTTGTGGAGTCTCCAGATATCTCTTGACATTGAAAACACTGGATGATTATACACTGTGTTTAGTAGTTTCATTAACCTGGGACCAAATTGAACAATTTCTGTCTTAGATCAAAGTTCCTCTTTTATTTTTACAAAATTACAGAATTAAATAGTGCTAGAATCCTTTCATCTATTATACGTAAGCACACCTTTCCGTGTTCCTGCTCACCATGCATTTTCATGCAGTATTGAATAAAACAAAAGCATATATTATATATGTCTAAGTTGTGGAGCACAATATTATGCTATGCATTAAACCCTACATTGAATATTAGAATTAAAACTTTTCTGAAGTCAATGAGACAATCTTTGTTCTCCTCTCAAATTCCACTTACTATTCCCACTGAGTGTTTTTGGAGGATTCTAAGTTTCTTCATATTTAAAAAATGAAAAATGTTAGTATCTGTTTTTACTTCCTCTACTTATTAAAAATAAATAAAATGTTGAAAACAGATTTGAATGGATCGCTGTATTTTAATACTAGAGAACTGAAGATACTCGTGTCCTTGTCACTGTTGAACTTCTACAATCAAGAATCTAATAAACTTTTGTCTGCAGTTTGATCATTGCAGTAATTGCTACCTACCACTAGTGACAAGCACTACTAGATTTTCTAAAGCAGTTATCAAATTCTACTGTTTAAAATATCTATCATTAACCATAAGAGAAGAGATATTATCATTTTAAAGATTATTCTCTAGATGATTAGACAAGTCAAATAACTCAACCAGGAGTCTAGAGCAGGTAAGTATTTTATTTGGGATTTAAGACCAAGACTCAGTATAAAGCAGATGCTCTTTCTACTCTCTTTTACACTGCTTTGGTATAAATCAGTGTCATTGGGTTGGATAATGATTTTTGTACTAGTTCAGTTCACAACATAAAAGTTAATGAGTAATCAGTCTCAGAAAAGGATGGGCTTGTTATTTCATGTTTGAACATTATCATTTTAATTAACATTTTGCAGTATTAGATGTATCAAAATTTGCAGCATTGGTGACAACAAATTATCCCTTAGAGTACAGGTATCATCCTGTACCTATTATGTTCAAATATATTAATTTATACACAGGAAATTATTAAATGTGAGTTAGGGAAAAATACATAATTAAGTGCAAAGCCTCTATATATTTATTGTTAGCCCTGAGTATTTGAAAGTGTTGATAAAACTAAGAAGCTTTCATTTATGCATAATTTATCCATTTATTTTGTACTTAACATACAGTTACCTTTTTTAACACCAATATACATAGCATATTATTTTGTGGAATTTTATATCCCTGACTTTAATTTTCTTTTAATATACCAATTATGCATGTATTTGGCATATTTTAAGATAAGACAACTAACTTTAACAAAATCTTGCAGCTAAAAGTGTAGTAACCAGAGGTTAGTCCTAGGTCTCCATGACTTGTGCAGACATATTTTATTTATTCACAGGAGGCTCTGAACATTTGGAATGGGGAGTAAGAAATTGCATTGCCATTGACTGAAAAGGAGTTATCAGACAGTTTCTCTCAATCGATATAGTATTTGAGAGTTCATACTTAAGATCTGATCTCATCCAAAAGTCATTGATTTTATATAGACTTTCTTCACAAATCATCAGAATGAGCAAAGAAAAGGTATGTGACAGACATCAGAAAGTTATCATAAATTATTTCCTTACTTCATAAGTACCAATATTTGGTACAGCAGAAAAAATGATGAAATGATGTGTCATTAATGAACACTGGGATTTTTTAAGGTAACTACACCAAGTATAGCACTAATAATCATCAGATATGTACTGCTGGGAAGTGATGTGGGCTCCTAAACAGGCAATAACTTCTTAATCTATCAAATCCTCTTTTATAATGAATTGGAATGCAGTGATCACAAGATGGACATTTTAAAGGTTGGTGATACATATTGTATAGTGTCCTTGAAAATAATTGTATCAATTTACATTTGAAAATAAAACAATGGAAACCAATTATTTTGCTGCCTCCTCAACAACTTTGAATATTTTTCATTTGGTTTTCATTTGGTTTCAATTGGTTTTAAAAAAATTGTCAATTTGATGAATGAAAACTTACAGGAGTCATTTGTGAAAGATCACTCAAATGTTGTAATTAAATTCTTAGATATCTTTTTTGTAGACAACATTTATTCCTTCTTTAGTATTATTTTAAGGATATATTGATTTGTATTACAGCTTGACTAATTTAGGCTAATTTTCTTTATTGCTTCATTCCTTTTCTAATATCATAGTACATACATGTGATAGGTTTGTTTCTTAGGCCTTGGTAAATAATGCTGTAATTTTTGCAGTAAATGTGAACTCTTGATTGTAGCCTGCTGTTATGTGCATTAGAAGTATATTCGTTCCAGTAAGATTCTGTGAAGCTGGACAATCTAGGTCAAACAAGGTGGAAAGTGCTTACATTTATATCTATTTGAACCAAACCATTGATCTAATTAACCAAACTAATATGAATGTATAGTTTTTTTTTTCTTTTGGAATTCTATCAGAACAGAACAAATCAAATGGAAAAACTGAGAATGTATACCATTTATAATAGCTAGCGCTGGCTTTTAAGTTAGTAAGGGAATGATTAAAGGGCAAAATATCCTACAAGTTAAAAAATACGTTAGAACAACTAATTAATTGTCATTCTGATGAACGACAAAAATGGATAGAAAAGAAGACAGAACCCTTTGCATTTTCCTTTCTCCTTTTATCCCACTTTTTTTTCACCAAACAGAAGAACTTCTCTGATGGAGATATATTTTAGGACTCCTGTAATGCCCAAATTTACTATTAGTTGCACTAAGGTCTTCAAATTTTCCTCCAGGTAATTTTCAAGAAGGCACATATCCCAAGTAAAAAGTAACTGCTATGCAGAAGACTTCAAGATAGTCCTCCATGACTCCTATCAACCATTTTGCATACTTATATTTCACATTTAGAAATTCCTGATCCACCAGAGGCATTGTGTCAGTATGTATTTAAAGCAGAAGCTTATGAATGCATGTTTTATGGCATTATTTATTTATTTGACTTTTTACTTATTTTTCCATTAAGTTGACATGGTTAATCCAAAGGTTAGTAAATATTCTCTTTCTTCTTTTCTTTTCTCTTCTCTATTTTTTTTCTCTTGCCTTTTCAATGATGATGTGTAGGGATTTTTATCTTGTTGGCTAATAGGTGGCAAGATGTCAACACCTGGATTTAGTAGGAGGTAGGGATCAATAGGCCATATCTTACAGTTCAGTATTCCAGGAGACATTTCACTGGAGTGGAGGTGAGAGGGCCACAGAAATAATGTTGTACTTTGCCTTCTACTCACTATTTCCCATGTGTGTTCTATCCCTAATGGGTGTATCATGAGGAGAAGTTCTCATTTGTGCTAAGTTTTAGACGTACCAACATCCTTAACCTCACATAGCTCTAACTCCTAACATCATTGCTAGATGGATCAATGTGTGATATAATGAAAATTATTACTAATTACTTCTATCCCCAGTAAACTTAAGATCACTTAATGGGAAATTCCTTATTACTTCATTTGTGCCATGATTCCACATCTATTATTGATCATGGCTCTCTAGAAAGGTGGCTAGAGGTGATTTTTGCTATGTTATTGTGTGTAGGTCACTTAATTGAAACTCAGTTCCTTTTTTAAGGAAACTGTTGTCCTTCTCTGAAGGCAGGTAAGGTAGGACAAGGGCATGAGGACTAGGTAGCCACTGCTGAAAAAAGTTCATCCATAAGCACTGAAATAGCTGTAGCATCAAGAATGTCCAAGGTGAGACTGTCTTTGAAACTATTTTCAGAAATCAAAAACCCTGTGCTTACGTTTATATTAGATAGTGTTCAGTTCTCTCAAAAGTCAAATATGCTAGACTCTGTGGAAATAAAATATGAACATGTGACTTCCTATTCTCAAAGGAGTTTGCACATAAATAGTGGAGGTAAAATTCACAAAAATAAAACATCAGGGAAAATGAAACTGCAATATTGAACTGGCCAGGCTCTGAGAGCCAGTCTGGAATATATTCATTATGATTGGATAACTATAAGCTTTATCTCAGTGACATGCTCCTATTAGATGTAGACTGAAAGAAGCAGAAATATGATCCCTTTCTCTTATGTTGAAAGTCCTCATGCTGTTCTACAAACCATTTCTTTGTCCTAAACATATTTAAAGTTCTCAAACTGGAGTAACTACCTGTTGTGCTTCTGCTCAAAAGGTCAGTGTCCTGTGGTGTCCTCATTTTGTGCATTTCAAACTTCTTTCCTCCAAACCTCCAACTCCACTCTCCCCTGCACTTTCCAACCCTGATTACTTTTGTTTATGCCTATAGTTTCAACCATAACATCACCCTGATTAAATAAATAGACATTCATTTAGAGCTGGTGAGGGTCCAAATTTTGCTGGATGTGGGATGAAGGTCAGGGATGGCTTGGTTAAGGATTTTTCTTCTGGGGGAGCTTATATATTTTACTAGAATAACAGAGAATGATATCACTGGGGAAGGTTTGGAGAACTAGATAGGTGAATAATATTCTCAGCACTAAAAGATGCTGAAGCCCAAAATTATGCCACGAGCATCTAGGGGAGCCTGGTGGTGGCTCATAGACAACATACACTATATCCTGTTCCAGAAGGTGTTAATGGAAAGAATATAAATTGGGATTTCCTACTGAGCATCTGAGATGGCACATAAGGGAGAAATAGAATCAACTGAAAAGACAGCCACTGCAGGACACATGCCATACTTATGAATCTTTTTTCAGTGTCTGTAGTGTCTGGGATGTCTTAGAATCATTATGTGAAAGAATAAACAGGGATAGTAACCATAGCAAACACACACAATCTGTATGCCTACAACATGTTAGGAGTTTCCCATCACTATAACAAATATTTGGGTAATTAATTTATAAAAGAAAAAGATTTATTTGGCTCATAGTTTTAGAAATTTCAGTTCATGATCAGTTGTCTCTGTTGCCTTGGGTCAGTGATCAGGCAGTACATTATGGCAGAAGTTCTCAGCTCTCCAATGGCCAGGGAGCAACAGAGAGAAAGAGGAAGAGGCTGGAATCCCATAATCTTTTTCAAGTGCACATCTTCAGTGACCCGAAGACTTCTCACTAGGCACCACCTCTTGCAGGCTCCACCACTGTCATCCCAACCAACAAACAGTGTCATCCTGTGGAGCAAATCTTTATCATGAGGATCTCTGCACACTTCAGACCCAAGCAACAACAGGCTGTAAGGGTTATAATAGTCTGCATTTTAAAAGTCATATTTATTTTTGCATTAAAATAGACAAATCAGTGGGATTACAATCCTGCTTCAGGATTACTTTTCACTTGTAAATGTAATGACTTTGCCAGTATGTTTTGAGACAGTGTTTCCATATGAATGCTAAATGTTCCTCAGGTCTTATAATTAATGTGTAAACCATTAGATCTGAATGAAGATGTTCCTTTGTATATGATCTCTGCCTCAGGAACATATAAAGACACTAAACATTCAGTCATAAGATAGTTTCCTGCTAATCTTCAGCTTGATACATTCTTCTCTATTTTATAATACACTCAGACTGGAAAACACAGAATTTATTGCTCAGTGGCCAAAAATGTGGGATTATTCTGGAGCAAAACAGGAATTGATTCTCCCAAATGTGACATTGGAAGTCTAGTTTATTCCATGAGTTCTGTTGGGATTCAGTCAGTGCCTTTATTTCCTATTCATAATGTACCTCATCACAAGCACCCTCATTTAGGTATTTACAAATATTCCCTGAAAACACTTGTGCTATGGATTTGATGGTCAGCACTTGTACCTCAGTTCAAGAAATAAGCAATAAGTAAATAGCGAGTCACCTCCTTCAGAAATGTGAAAGAATTCATCAATTATATAGGTCTTTTGAGACTGAATGCTGAACTTCTGAATGGAATACCAACTCTCCTGAACATTTCAGCAAACACTGAGTCCCTATTTAAAGGTGGCAGAACATCCTTATTTATTTATTTTTACCTCTCATGGTTGTGGGTACTTTAGTATCAGAAGTTCAGCTTGACATGATAGTTTAGGTTTTCCAGAATGCTCTGATTTCTGTAAGCTGCTATTACCTCCCCACTCTCCCCCCACTGCCTGTGTGCAGTATGAGGCTGTTTGGTTGGGCAGATGAATCTTTCTGTCTTTGAGAAGCATAATAGTTTTCTGATGCAAAATATTACTTTTTTTCCAATAACAGTTTTTTCTCAAGAATAGCTTCATTTTTCCTTCTGCACAGGGAGGAGGATAAGCTTCAGTTAAGTTACTTGAAATTTCACTGGTGACACTGAGTTATTTAATGATTAGGTATGCAATTGTTTAAAATATTTCTCCTTTAATGTTAGATTCAAACCTCTACATTTCAGTGTTGGGTAGCATAATATACGATAACTTTTATGAGTGAATACTTAATAAAGTTCTGAATTCTATTTTACCAGAACAAAGTGTCAAAGTCTGATGAATAACAAGGTGAGAAATTGCTGAGCTTTTAATAAACATGTCTGTTGTTTTTATAAATCTAAAGTACCTGTGACCTATAATACACATTAACATTTCACAACCAAAGGTAGCATGACATTTAAGTAATACTAAGACTAGACATTTTTTTAATGTCAAACCATAAATTTATACAAAGATATTTCTAATCAAAGCACTACACAGAAGACACGGCAATTGCTGAAGTATACTGTTCAGGTTGTATAAGAATGAAACAGTCTTTTTCAGGTTTTTAGTGTGTCCTTTGACTCCATTTAATATCTGCTAGACAAGTCACAGAGGCCTCCCAAGGGATAGCAACAGATGATCTCTTTGAAGGTTTTCCTCAGTTCTTGACTCCGAAGTGCATAAATGAGAGGATCGATGATTGAATTACACATAATCAGTATGAGGTATAAGTTAAAGTGAGACATGAAGCAAACACAGTATGGATTTTGGGGACAAGAGATGTAAAATATCAGGTGGAGAAAGAATGGGGCCCAGCAGACAACAAAAACTCCAATCAGTATAGTCAAGGTAATTGCACCCTTCATGTTAGCACCTTGACGAATGGTACCAGTGCCTGGGAGGACAGCAATTCTCTTAATGTGAAGTCTAGCCATCAGGAACATGTGGACATAAAGAGATGCCATGAGAGCCAGCATGGTGAAGAACATGGTGATGAGGCAGATGATGACAGCACTACTATCCGAGTAAATGATAAACAGAATGCCTGAAACTGTGCAAGCTGCCCAGATACAACTTATGATGATCCCAACCCGTTTAACTGTCATAATGTTATGGTACTGGAGAGCATAAAATATAGTAAAATACCTGTCCACTGCAATGGAAAGCAGGCTGCAAATTGATGCAAGCAAAGAGCTACAGATCACAGAGTCAATGACATTATCAATGTTCACCGTGAAGCTCTGCGCGTCTGTATCTGTGCTGTTTAACAGGGTGATGACAATGGTTTCTGATCCATTGGAAACACTCACCAGCATATCTGCCACAGCCAGGCTGCAGATGAAAAAGTACATGGGTGAGTGCAGATTCTTGTTCTTAGCTATTGCCACAATCACCAGGATGTTTTCCAGCAAGCTTATGACACCCAGAGTGACAAACACCTCTGGAGAGACAAAAAGTTGCTCATAGCAACCTCCATCGGAGTAGCCTTTTCCCAGGGGTTCGCTGGCATTGCTGTGCAGTCCGTAGTTGCTGCGGTTCCAGAAGTGCAGTGAAGTGTGCATCCCATGGTGGTGGGTGGAGTTCATCATCAGGCAGCAAGTGGATTCAAATCCCCTTGAACTGATTTAATCTCCAGGGTCTGGGAATCTCCGTTACTTCCTTCCAGTTTTTGTGACTGGGAGTTAGGAGCCTGTGGTTGGCATTCCTGTTGGGAGGGCAGTCACAGCATCAGACCTTGAAATAGAGTTTTTAGTCTTTTTTAGGTATGGCTCTAATCATTACTTTAAACTTCTCAGGCATTAAAATGCTTATTCTCTGTAGAAAAGTCTGCTGTTTGCTTTTTGCTCTCACTTCTGCTTTGACTTTAGTCTTGTGCATTCGTGTTTTTTCAAAGTAATTTTCCTGAGAGTCTCTGTGCCACTGAGAGCCAAACCTGTGTGCACATGGTCACACCGGCTGCCTCTCAGAAGTTGCCGTTCCTAAGTGGTGCTTTGCGTGTGAGGAGCTGAGGGTGCTGGCTGCTGATTTATATGACACATGAAGCAGAAAAAAATGTTTGGAATGGCTCCTCCTCTGCTTCCTTCTGACCAATCTAAGTGCAGTGGACGTCTGTGAGAAAGCAATCATGATTCCAAGATACAGACTGCAGGGAAATACTGATTCTGAAGCAGAAGCTTGTGGAATCTGGAACAGACAGACACTGGATTTTCCTTTTCAAGTTTTCAAGGAAAACAACTTGGTCCTTACTGGAAATCGCAAGTCACAAAGCAGCCAGGCTTATTCCTGCTTCAGAGCGGTGTGTGTGTGTGTGTGTGTGTGTGTGTGTGTGTGTTACATGTGTAAAATGAAGTGGAAAATGCACAGACCTATCATCCTATAATAAATACACTGCCTTTATGTCCATAATAATGAATTTATCTCATTAATTTTTTTTTATTTGAGAGCTCAGGCAAGTAATTTAAAAGCCCTAAAACACAGGGGGAATATTTACTAAGTTAGATAGACATGAATGAAAGAATTGTGTAGGTAATTATAATTTAGCAAAGGACTTATGAAAGGATTTATTTCTTGTGCACTAAAATCTATTATTTCTCTACTGCAGAGTTTCTATTGTCATAGCTGAAAGAGATTTTTTTTTATATTCACAATTAAATCCATACAGCCACATGCAAACATATTTACTCTAAACTTAGGGAAAATAAAACAATAATGAGACAGAATTCCTTTGTTAAATTTTATGAAAACATTCTGCTTTTCTATTGTTGAAGGCTTTATAAATTAAAACTAAATCTACTTTGGCAACTTATTCAAAGAAAGACTAGTGGAAGAAAGTTTATAATTGAAGTTATGCATATTTTGCTTACATTAGTTTTGAAAGATTCTTGTTCTTAGCTATTGCCAGAATCACCAGGATGTTTTCACATCCAGATTATGACATTTTGTATATTATCACTTTCTTGCTGTGATTATTTTTGGTTTTAGCTGTCAGTAGTTTGTGAGTATTGCTCACAGGGTATAAAATAAGACATTTATTCAAGATTAATACTGAAGGCACAGCTACTCTGGTAAGGATCTTATCCACTTTCATTTTTGTGATAAATATTGAGCTAAATTAATGCTTTCCGTCCATGTCTGGAATTGACTGGGACATTATGACTGAATTGTTGCTTATGAAATAAGAACAGAAGTGAGTGATGTTTGTCATCTCCTTTCAGTTCTACACTTTTTCCCTTATGTCAGGAAGATGATCAGAGTGACTTGAAATTCACCTATTACAGATGGTAGAATCATATCATGGAAAAGGCATAGCTTTTTAAATGACTAGACAGAGCCGAATTCATCTCTAACTCTCTCCATGTCCATATATTGCATTAAATTTGATATAAGCAAACATCAAACTAATTAAACTACTAGGATAATGGTATTCGTCTATTACAGGAGCTGGTATTTCTTACTCTGACATTCAAACCTTTTATTGGAGTCATTAACAAGTGATAAGATGAATTACATGAGAGGGTGTTCTTTCCTGTGTTTTGGATTTATTTCAATAGTGAATTATCTAATCAATAAGAAATAGAGAAGAAAATTAATTGAATTCAATGGTTTAAGTATCAGACAGTCAACTCTGAATCATCTTCTTGAATCAATTTGCGTCTTTCTGCTTCTTGCATTACTGGTGACACAATAGTCCTGTTTGTTGAGACTTAAAATTCAAAATACCTTCGAATTTTCCATCTGTCTCAGAAATCCCTCTGCTGTTCAATTCTTTTGTTGGAAATATTTCTGACATCATATAAAAGTATTACCTATCCCAAGGTCATTAAGTTTTATATTTTTTATTAGTATTCTCTGTTTTATCATATAATTCTTATACTTTCTTTTTGTTTGTTTTTTATATGTATTTTTTTTGAGACAAGGTCTTCCTATGTAGTTCAGGCTGGCCTTGAACTCACTATATAACCTAAATTGGCCTTGAACTTGTTATTATCCTGTCTTAGACCTCCAAACTCTGGGATTACAGGTATGTGCCACCATGACTAGATACTTTCCTTTAATTCTTTAAGTATGGTTTCCCCTAATGTTTATAATTTAAAGTATTTATGTGTTAATCCCAATGTCTAGATTTCCCCAGGAATAATTTTTATTGACTACTTTTTTTCTCTGTCATGAGCAAACTATGCCAGTGACAGAGATCAGGCACTTTTGTCTTTCCACAATGTCAGATATTTTTGGATAACAGTACATTCATTAGCTACGTCAATTGCGTTAGCCTAATTAGGCCAACTACTCAGGGCTTACTTGGTAGCCAATGAGGTGGGTAATCACAGATTCTTTTATTTCAATCTTCTGAGTAATATCTGTATCACTAATGTCACACATCACACTCACACAATATCTAGATTATGCAATAAGTAAGAAAAGGTTAAAAGTGGTAGGATTTGAAAAGAAAGATCTGAAAACCAATGCAAAGAAGACAAGGAGCTTGTTGATAAGTATAGAATTGATTGAATGTCGGGCAGACAGTTAAGTGAGCTGCGTCAAGGAGGGGGTGAAGCTGACCAGAAGTTGAGAGACAGAGACTGAGCTTCTGACCAGTCTACCTCATGATACTGTTACTAGCTGGTCTCATGAGTGTGTAATGTCCACAACCCAGTGTTGGGTGTCCCTCCCTTTCAGGACACAGGTGAGAAGGTTGCTTCATTTGTTGGTCTTTGGTTTGTCTCATTAACCCACAGTCTTTTTTTTTTTCTGATATAACTTTAAGCCATTTACTCAAGTATCCTTGTTTTAATCTTATAAATTTTCAAGTGGCAATTTCTTTCTTTCTTTCTTTCTTTCTTTCTTTCTTTCTTTCTTTCTTTCTTTCTTTTGTCTTTTTGAGACAGGGTCTCTCTATGCAGTTCAGGCTGGCCTTAAGCTCACTTTGTAGCCTAGGCTGGTCTTGAACTTGCAACAATCCTCCTGCCTCAGCCTCCTGAGTGCTGGAATTACAGGCATGAGCCACCACGCCTGGCTGGCAATTTCTTTTTATTAGCAAGATTTGCTTATTTATTAGTTTGTGTCTTATGATTGTGCTCCCTAGCTGATAGTTGTTTTATTGATATGTTTGGTGTGTTCAACACCTGGTGATTTTCTATTTGCACGCAAGTCATTTTGCTTCTGCACTTGCACTCAAAATGGAGAAACTTGTTCTTTTGTAGAATGGAGTTACATTGATTCTTGGCCTTCTGGCTAAGACAAAGTGTAAAATGAAGGCACTCAGGGAAAAGCATAGCCTGAAAGCTATTATTCTATTCAACATGGAGTAATTTACAGCAAGGTACAGCTTGCTCCTCACAGTTGCCATATTTTCTTACTTATTTGCATGCCGTTCTTTTATTATTTAAAACTGCAAATCTTAATAATGCAATGAAGAAATTCTGAAAACCAGAGTCCCAGTTTTACTCAGGATTGTTGCCTTTTGTTGTTGTTGTTGCTTGTGTGGTGATTTTTCTGAGAAATTTGAGATACTTATATCCTGTCTTGTGTACCAATGAAGTCTCTACTGTTAGCTATTAGCTTATTGCTGGCTAGAGATTGGGCAGAGATTTGCTTAGGCTCTTACGACCAATAGGTATCCTACATTGTTTGCTGAAAACCTCAGTGCATTTTGGCCCAATATTGTGGTACTCAGCCAGACATCTGGTAAATTTACTTTCTTATTACTTTCTGCTTTCACAGAGCCCAGAAGTCAGTCAGAGATGAGCAGTTAGGGCTTTCTTATGTCTTTTTTTAATCTACACAGAGCCCTATACATGTGCAAAGTTTCTAGATCTCCAAGAATATGAACTTTTAAAAGTCCTAATAGATATATTTTCTTTTTTAAAAAATTAAGTTTAATTTTATAATTTAGATATACATAAGGATCACATTTATTATAGAGAATTTGTTCCTGAACATGATACATATATCTTAGTTCTTCTTTTTTCCCATTCCCCTACCCTCTCTTCAGCTCTTGTTCTCTTTCTTATTTACAAAACTTTGTTTCCATTTTATGTTTTTTTCCTTATTTTTGTTAAACTTTCCCTTCCACTCCCCTTCAGTTTCCCTTTCCTTTTGAACAACTACCTCCTATTTTACAATATCTATTATACATTTTGGCTCTTATTTACACTTTCAATTTTTTGCACCATAGAGACAATGTTATATTTATACATATCTGTCCAATTTATTTCATTTAAAAGTATGCTCTCGAAGTCCATACATTTAGCTATAAATGTCTAAAATTTATCATTTTTTATGGCTGAGTAGTGTTCCATTGTATATGAAAAAAACCCCTTTTTTTAATCCATCTATCAGTTGATGGACATTTGGGTTGAATTCAAGATTTAGCCATAGTAAACTGTGCTGCTACAAACATGGTGTGCATATATTGCTATTGTATGATGCTTTTAATTCTTTTGAGAAGATACCAAGAATGGGAATAGCTAAGTCAAATGGGACCTTTAGTCCTAGGTTTGGGGAATCTCTATACTGATTTCCATCAAAGTTGCACCAGTATACACTGCCACTAATAGTGGAGAAGTGTTCCTTTTCTCCTACATCCCTGACAGCATTTGTTACTGTTTATTTGTTGATAACAGCCATTCTTTCTGAGTGGGATGGAATTTCACCATTGTGCTAATTTGCATCTCTCAAATGATTAATGACAATGAACATTTTTTCATACATTTATTTGCCATTTATACTTCTTCTGAGAAGTGTCTATTCCAGATGCCCATTTTTGGACTGAATCTTTAAATTGGGGGGTTCTGTATTTTTTAATTCTTCATATATTCTAATTATTAGTCTTTTGTCTGAAGAACAACTGGCTAAGATTTTTCCAACTCTGGGTTGTCTTTTCACTCTGTTGGTGATTTCTTTTGCTGGCAAAATCTTTTTAAGAAGATGAGATCCTAGTTGTTGATTTTTTGGTGTTACTTACTGTGCAGCTTGGATTTTGTTCATGAAGTCTTTGCCTACCCCATTTTCAAGAGTTCTGCCTATTCTCTCTTTCAACAGATTTAGTGCTTCTGTTTTAATGTTTAGATCTTTGATATATTTTGATTTTACTTCACTGCAAGGTGATATACATGAATCTAGTGTTAGTCTTCAGCTTGTGGAAAGCTGGTTTTTCCCAGCATCATTTCCTTTTAGATATTTTGGATAGTGAATTATTTCCTCAAATTTGTGTCCATTGTATCAGGAAGCCAGATGATAAAATTGCTTCTGGCTGTTTTCAGTAAATGTCTTTGGGAAGAGACAGCTCTGAGTAGGTAAATTCTGAGTTAGGCCAAATAAAAAAGTCTTCCAAAATGCTTTTTCAGGGAACTGACATATGAATGATGGAGCCTTTCTGGTGTTGGAGATGGGCTTCAAAGAAGTTGCCAATTGTTTTACTAACTCTCTTTCCTATATGACTACTGGCTTTTTGTATTTTTACAGACTGTTGGTTTGGTAGGTTACTTGTGAGTAGGGGATGAGATGAAGTTACTTAAAATTCACAATATTCACTCTTTTTATTGCAATTCAATTGATTCCTTGATAAATTCTTCACGGACTGCTGGCAGTCTTGGTTACTTTTTGGAGTACTGAAAATGTTAATTCTGATAAATTTTTCTAGTGGTATAGTTGCTGTAACTCAGGACAGAATCTTCAGTGAAACTTAATGTTAACTTAATTAGCATTTTCACTAATAGTATTTTCTATTCATTGTTTTTTTATTTTTTAAAATTTATTTATTTGTTTATTTAATTATATTTAGAGCATAATATATTTATTGAGAGAAAGAAAATTTCTGTTCAAGAGAGAGGTAGAAGGGGTCCTGAATGGGTTGCCGTCATTGTTTTTATTAGAAAAAGATTAGATTGACGCATGTCAGTGTTTTTCACCTAAAAGACTATAGTATTTGGCAAATGATTCCATCATTCATCTAATTTTTTTGTAGATTTCATCAGATGTATCCTAACCATATTTGGTGAGACTTATACTTCAACATTCTCCTTTTCCAATTTTTGGTGCTATTTCTCACTGAATTGGTAGTGTTAATATAGACTTTATATTGTTTATTTTTTAAATTATGAGTGAGAATTCTCCAATGAAAATTTATGTCCAGAGTTTTCTTTTTCTTTTTTTTTCTTTTTGGAAAATTTCTCAGTAACTTTCTCATCACTAGGACATAATACCTGGCATCAACCACTTAAAGGAGAGGTTTATTTTGGCTCATATTTGCAGTCCATGGTTGGTTTGCTCCAAGGCAGAAGACATGGTGAAAAGCCTGGTCAGAGAAAAGCTGCTCACCTGATGGAAGCCAGAAAACAAAGAAGGAAAAGAGGAGTCAGAGAGGGTGCTATACCCTTCCAGGCTACAGCTAGAGAGGCCCAACTCCTCCAACAATACTGCACCTCACAACAGCAAGTCAGCTATACTGCCTCCATAAATCAGTCATTTTCAACAGACCCACTTCTGAGCACGGAGGCTTGCAGGGGTGTTCTAGATATAAACTATGTCAGAAAGTAGTTAAATACTAATGTAACTTGCTTAGTACCTATGCTTAAAACTCTTTAGTTTATTGCTTCTTGATTGAGTTTTAGTAATTTTTGTCTTTCAAGTTTGTTTTTTGATAGTTCTATGTCATCTAAGTATTTTTATGTTATCAAAGTAGAAATGATGCTTTTGATGTCAAATTGTTTTTAGACTCAGAATTTTAATTTAGATAGGAGCTGTAAAAATTTTTAGTTTAATTATAGTATTTTACAAATAAAGGGCAAAGAATTGTATCAGTTGTCCCAGTCCACATGTATCAGATCTAGAATTAGAATCCAATTGCTATTGTCCAAGAAATATTTTTCTTTCTTTCTTTGATTTTTTTTTCCACCAGGAATTGAACTTAGGACTTGCTAGGCAGGCACTGTGCTGCTTAGCTGTATCCCTGGCCCCCAGAGATATTTGTTTCTCTTTGGTTATATTGCACCTATCCTAATTCAGAGATCAGAACTAATGGTTCATGAAACTCATCTGCAAGTGTAATCTAGTCTTCCACCTCTTCGAGCTAGTGTCAAATGTCTTTGAATAAAACAAATGAAAGCCTTGGTGAAACTTCCCATACTTTATATCTAGAAGACCCCTGCAAGCCTCTGTGCTCAGAAGTGGGTCTATTGGAAAATGATTGATTTATGGAGGCAGTATAGTTGACTTACTGTTATGAGGTGCAGTATTGTTGGAGGAGATGGGGCTCTCTAGCTGTAGCCTGGAAGGGTATGGCTCCCTCACTGACTCCTCTTTTCCTTCTTTGCTTTCTGATTTCCATAAGGTGAGCAGCTTTTCTCTGACCAGGCTTTTAACCAAGTGGAGAAAAGTTTAAAGAGAAACTTACAACCAGAAGTAGCTTTGAAGATGTCAGTTTTTCTTCTTAAATATTTGTTCCTTTCTTTCTCTAAAATTAGTGTAGACACAGATATTTAGGTGTTTTATTCACAGTATCTTGTCTGATAAAAATTTTAACTAAGAATGTATACATAGAATTCCTGAAATTATTCAGTATATATATATATATATATTATATATATATTTGTACAAATATATATTTGTGCTGGGAATCAAACTCAGGACCTTCCACTTGCCAGGCAGGCATTAGGACATTCTCAGAAATCCTAATCACACTTAAAATAAAATAATGAACTGCTACTTGTATCTGTCATAATTTTATGTATAAAGATTTTAGGTATATACCTCAGTTTCCTCTCTATAAAGTTACGATGACAGTAATCATCATCATGACCACTCAGAGGATCACTGTGAGTATTAAATAAGCATATATGTATATATATATAAATATATATATATACATATATGTATATATGTGAAGCACTTTGACATATATGTGTGCTTTGTACAGAGTAAATGCTATATAAACATTCACTACATTTACTTGTATTTTTTCAATATTATATTTTCTTGCCCTTAGAATCTGCCTGGAGATTGTATGTTCTCTGCAGGATCCACACTGTAATCCTAGGAACAATTTTTAAGAATACTTTTGGTCTTTATACTTACTGATGAAGACAATTCTTTATGTGCAAACACTCCATGTATTTCACATATCATTAAACTTCTCTGCATAGAAATAGCTCAGGGCAGCACTGTTTAATCACTTCATGCTCAATATCTTGTAGGTCACAATTAGACACTTAAGTAATACACTTGCTTGTATGTAAATGGAGACTCATAACCCAAATATGGAGACTAATTCTCCTTTGCAATAAACTTGACAGTTTTTTTCTTTCACTTTGGGGAAACTTAGTTTTTGCTCTTTAATGAATTTTTATTAACTTAGGGATATGAAAGAAAATAGTAGAATATCTAAAATCTTTTTTATTTCATGAAGTTCTGGATTCTGACAGGGAAACTTGTTTTATTTAGCCTCCACCAGTTATTCTAAAAACCCAATATATCTTAAAGTTTTAGATTTCTGTATGCATTTATATTCTTAAAGCTTCCTTATATGTCTTTAGAATTTTAATTGATTTTTATTTGAAAGTGTTTTCTGCCATTTCCTGGTTCTACATTTCTGTTAGCCAAAAGTTTGTGCTTAGGCATTATAGATAAACTATTTAGACAAAAGCACAACAAATATTTTGAAATAAAACTTTGTATTCCTCCCTTTATGAGTTTATAAATTTTAGATTTTCTTGAATTGTATGTCTATGATGACATTTGTTCTATTTTATTGCTTTGATTATATCTGGTGAAATAGAGACAATAATTTTGTACAACAGTAAACACCAGGCTCTTGGCTTTTCCAACTTCTTGCAAAATAATAAAATTCTTTGTTTTTTACTTTATCTTGCATTGTAGTAAATAAAAATTGGAATCTTATTTCATAGTGACATATAAATACATCAGTATATGTGCATGAAATATTTTGTAAAGTCAAACTCCAAACATTTTGAGTTTTGTAATTTTATATGTGTGAGAAACCTGAAACAACATAAGTCCTACAGCACTTAAAAAACATATTTTAAAGTTTCTTTCATTATTATTTGCATTCAGACTGCTTTTGCTTTTCAGTGAAAATCTTTATTTCTTAAAATGTCTAAACAATTTTGAGGATTTGTGTTAATCAGATTTACATCACTGTGGCAAAATATTGGAGATAAACAAGGCAGGATTTATTTTGGCTCAAGATTTCTGAGATTTCAGTCCATAGTTGACTATTGCTTTTGGGCCTATGGAAGGATAAAATATCATCACGAGGAGCATATTCACTTCAAGGTAATCAGGGAGCAAGGAGAGAAGAAAGCCCAGGCTACCCAAATCCTGTCAAAGTGCATGCCTTTCAGTGACTTAAGTTCCTTTTATTAGGCTCCAACTCCTCCTCTCAAGATTGCCACAGACTGGCAACTAATTGTCTAGCATATGAGCATGTGGGGGACATTTAAATTCCAAATCATAACGGAAAATATGATATACTTTCTTATTTGAGAAGTATGCATCCTTTTTCAGAGTGGGGCATTTACCTGGGTGGCAGAAAAAAAATTGGTGGTGGAGTTTTGTTTTGGGCCAACAGAGGGGATGGAAAAGGCAATGCCTGTGTTCATATGTGTGAGGTGGCTCCAGCCTGAACATTGAATACATTTTATCAGGCAAATGTTCAGTACTAAGAAATAAAATTTCCTCAAAAAAGAGATTTAATTGTGAAGCTTTATGGAGAACTGAGTTACTATTCTGGAGACCAACCATGGGGTCTTCAATTGTTGCAAATACTCCCATTGTTTGTTTTACTACATTTCCCATTTTCACCTTTTTTTCCATGTTACATTTTTTTTAAAATTAGCTGCTATATTTGTTAGTTTTTCTGTTTCTTCATGTAATGATCAATACAACTTATTGAGGAAATTATTACATAATTTAGCTTACAGTTTGGTGGATTCAGTCTATATTACGTAAGGCCATGCCTCCATAATCTACCCAGACACACCCAAGAATGTACTCTAGTAATCTGCTAGGCATTTAAAAAAGTTAATTTAAAAAGCAAAACAGAAAAAAAGGATAGAAATAATACAGACTTTCAAAACCAAGGAAAGGAAATTGACACTAGTTAATATATTGCATATTGTCATCACAGAAGTGTTTATTGTAATACTGAAAGGGAAATTGCTCAAAAGGAAAAAAACAACTGGGATAGGGGAAAGGAGAAATGCTAGGTTTTTCAGTGAAGAAGATGTATCAGGATTAATGGTCATGGATGCCATAGTTTATTTCTCTACTTTCTCCATTTTCATAATTTTTTCATTGTTCACTTTTTAAAAAATCTGTTTCTGATCATATACCTGTACGTTCTCTATAGCCCAAATTTAGCCTAGCTCAAATCTCACATTGCTGCAGCATCACCTTACTGAACTGCCTCTTCAGTGCTTACTGTAAACTCTCCAGGTGTTTCCATGTTTATTCAAACTCCTGAATGGATATTTATGTAATAGCATGACATTGTCACAAGTCAGCACACGAAGCAGCCATCCTGTGTCAATTGTTATCCCCCAGTCCAGTCCATTGTGATGGACATAGGGGCAAAGGGAGACCAGGTAGCTTTCCATAAGCAGGTGAGGCAGTGGCTTGAGAAGCCTCACTTGATGTGGTGGTTGTAGGGCAGGCACTACAGTTTGTATCTGGGACATAAGGGCTGGCCACAACTTTTCCTGTCCCTTTTCTAGGAACTACACAGCTTGTTAAAGAGGAAAGGAAAGGGAGTTTTGCTTTGCTTGATGTTGCATTTCTAAAGAAGGAGCAACCGAACTTGGAGTCCTCTTTATATTAACAACAACCTTAGTTCCAGAGCCTCAAGGAAGGGATTGTCTCAGCAGATGATTGTCCATATGACAAAGCCATTTACCTCTTCTTATTTGAAGTTTATCTTAAGGGGTTTATAAACTTATATTTTTAAATTTATTAAAAGACTGCTGCCCTAAAAAGTAGACTGCTACTAAGATCTCTTTTTATCTTCTATACTCTTGGATTTTGTAAGAGTGAGATAGTATGGTAAGAGATAATAGCATTTTGCTTGCTGCCTCAGAAATGAAATAGAGCTATAAATAACAGTCTTAGAATAGATATTATATCATGAACAAGTTATTATCACTTTAGCAATTTAAAAATTATTCTATTACAACTATTTTGGTTGATATCTTCTAAAACTATCCTAATTTATAATAAATTGTTACGGTGCTAAGTCGTTTGGCTTAAAATGTACATTAAGTTTCTTGTAGATAAAGTGTTTTCCCTGAAGACTCAATTAGCGTGTTTTATTGGCATATTATTTGTTTGGAAAAATAGAGAATATGGTCAATAATTATTTGACAAGAAGAACAAGGACCCAGGATGTGAACAGATTGGATTCTTAGGGAATATGCTGCCGACCTAATTGAAATGTTTCAGAAAGAGTAGATTTGTTCTTGACTCTCACCCAAGATGTCACCTAATCAACATTTATAATAGATTCTTCATTCCATCCCCAGACATTGTTCTATTTAATGCCTCATAACCTAAAAGCTGTTCTGATTTCTGAAAATGAAATAACTGAATTTCTGCAGAAAACTTGTGGGATACAGTATTTTGACATCCTCATACAATATCAATCATGACATCAGAAGGGTTAAGTTTATAAGCATACAAAAAGCACTGAAAATGTTATTTAATTTCTTGTATTCTAATTTTTGCAAAATCTGAATAAAAACACTTTCTCAGTGTTTACCATATTCAAGTAGTAGGACTAAAACAAAAAATTTTAAACTGAAAAAAACCAAAATATGGTTAAAGGTATTTTCTTCCTTTGAAAATGAATAGTTCCTTGATCACTAAGTACTTCATTTCTTAATTCATGAGATTTTATGGGTTTAGAAAAAAAATAAGACTCCAAAATTTATTAGAATGATTATTGTCCTCTGTTTACCTGAACAATTTTGTGTTACCATTTACTCTAATATTTTTTTATCTGTATGAAAGTTTAGACACACTATTTGCTGATTTTGAAACATTTATTTTTATATTTTTTGATTAACATATACTAATTGTACATATTAATGAAATTCATTGTGGTAGTCAGTGTATAATATACAATGCGTACTAATCAAATCCAGCTTCTTCCTCTGCTCTTCCAAACCTCTAGTAATCATTATAATATAGCCAAATAAAATTTTCAGCTTCCACATATAAAAGAGAACACTTTTTAGTTAGGTTCAAACAGGCACAAATAACTGAGTTTAAGCAAACTCTCATAAAATTTAGAGGAAAAAAATTGAAACTTTAATAGAAAAATAGGAAAGGAACTAAGGTCTTATCCATTGCAACTTGTTATGGTTTAGATATGGGGTGTCTCCCAAAAGTTTCATGTGTTTGAATGGTGATTGTATCATGTACTGTAAGGAAGTGGGGTCTGGTTGGAGGCAGGTCATTGACCGGTAACCTGAAATATTGTATCTCCCTTCCCACCACTTCCCTCTGATCTCTGCTTTCTGGCCACCATGACATGAGCCCTTTTACTCTGCCATACTCTTCCATCATGGCCTTTGTGTTGTGAAGCCCACTGACTATGGACTGAATATTCTAAAAAATATGGCCCAAAGTAAACTTCTCCTTTTTTTAAATTTTAAAGATAATAAAACAAAACAAAACAAAACAGAACAGAATAAAGCCAATCAAAACAAAGCAGTGAAATCGGTACAGAAATTCAAAGCAGAAAAATAGGAAAACAACAATGGCCATGAAAGTATATCTTATTTTCACAATAGTTGTCCATTCCATCAGATACAGTAAAATCAAACCAAACAGTAAAACTAATCATGACAGAACATTGAATAAAACATTGCAATTAATCAGAACAAAACAAAACAGTGAGAACAATATTGGATTTCAAAAACAAGATAGTAGGAAGTCCCTCATATTTGCTATATTGCATACTGTTATCCTCCCAGTAGATGCTCAGGATGCCAGCCTGGGCCTGCATCGTCAACCAAACAATAGAAGCATTCAGCTGCCTTTTGTCCATCAACTCAACCTGTCCTCTGAACTAGCCTATTGCTTATTGGGGGTGGGTGGGTGGGTTCTGATTCTCAGCCCATACATGGGTAGGCTCATGGGAGGTGCTGTCTGATTTTTCTCTTTCTGGGCCCCACATGGCTTGCATGGCTTACCAGAAAGGTTGACTAGTTGGCTTCTTGGTGGGCTTCTCCCGTTCCCAACATGGCCAATTCTCGGGAGGCACTTTCTGACTTCTTTCTTCCTAGGCCTGACATGGCTTGTGCCAAACCTCTCCTCCTTTATTTATTTATTTATTTATTTATTTATTTATTGGTACGTAGGATCAAACTCATGACTTTGTGATTGCCAGGCAGACTTATGCAGCTGAACTAAATCCCTGACCCCTACCTCTCCTCCTTTAAGTTGTGTATTAGGTATTTTATCTTAGCAAGGGGAAAATAAGGCACAACTCTTCTCTCCTTAAACTACTCACTTACTCACTTATCTTCTAAGTGTCCATGACAGACCAACCATGTGCTAGTAATTCAGGGTAAACTGATATAAATAAATTGTAGCTCTATATTTCAAGCTTCTATTTTTACTAGTGAAGGTGAAACACATGTTAGTGGGGAAATACAGAGAGAGTTGCAGAGATTTACCCAGGTTGAGAGTTCTGGGTAAAGTTGTGATTCCCTAGGAAGGAACATAGGAGGCTTCCTAGGACACACATCTGCACCAAACCTTAAACTCTAAACAGGAATTGTGTGACGGGGGAAAAAAAGGAACAGGGATTTTCATGAACAATGCTATGATGTAGAAGAAAGAAACAGCATGGAAAGTAAGATACATGAATCACATAGGAATTATTGGAATACAAAATAATAATCAGGAAGATATAGGAATTAAAAGAGGTAGGTTGGTCATATAAGACTTTATAGCTCTATAAAGGTATAATTTAAGAGGTTTTATTATACAATAGGTAAATAAATAGAACTTAATGTTGAACACTGATAATAAAATTATAGATAAAAGGCAACTCATATAAATATTAGTATAATAATGAAGCTTGCAATGTGGTTTATGGTAAAGTAAGACAGGTAAAGTGAGAAGAGGAAGAAGTTGGCTTAAATTCTGATCTCTATTTTTGTTCTGCTAGATAGTTGCATGTGCTATCAGCTATCTTGGGAAAGATAATTAACTAAGTTTTGGGTATATAAAGTTGGTATAATTACGAGTTGTTCCCCAGAAGTAAAAATGACAAGGAATCTATTAATTGAATGTCTGTCTACAGGTGAGGTTTTAAGTATAGATTTGGAAACCAAGAGATTTGTGATTTAAACTTATTACTTAAATTGAAAGAATTAGTGTTGGTATAATAAAAGCAGATGATGACACATTTATTTGGCTGCCATAATGTTGTCTAGGTCAAGGATATCTTGATATGGGAACAATTAGTTTCAACTTATTTTTGAAACAATAATACAACCAAGAAGTTTCCCAGGTCATTAGTTGTTAGGAAACTATTGTGATTTATGCACCAGAGTTTTGAGATTCAAAATACAATTTCCTAGAATCATAGACATTATATATTCTTAGTTGGACTTCCCAATTTAGAAACTCAAAGATGAACTTTTCTACCAGGTTTTTCGATTTTATGTCTATTAGTTCAACATATCAATCTCATATTATTCACATATTACATTCATTAACTTTATACTTTGACATATCTTTATATTTTCCACCATTTCTATGCTGATATGATTTTTAATTATTTAATTGAAAACAACGAAATCAAGCTCTCTCTCTCCCTCTCCAACTCCCAACTCCAACTGCAGTGCTGGAGATTGAACCCAGGGCCTTGCATATGTTAGGCAATTGCTCTACCACTGAGCTATATCCTCAGCCCTTTTATAATTTTTAAGATAGGTCTCACTGGGTTGCTCAAGCAGGTTTGGAATTTACTGTCTTCCAACCTCCTAAGTAGCTGGATGACAGGAGTGCACTACTGTATCTTGCTAATTATTTCTGAAAAAAGTCAGTGATAATCAACTCTGTATGAAGATATATATGTGAAATAATTTTGTTGTATTGTTTTAGCTTTCAATAGGCAATTATAATTTCATTATATAATTATAATGAGGAAAAGAGACTATTTTCACTAGTCACTTACTTTCCTTTGGTTATATAAGATGTGGTTATCTAATTCATTCTATTTTGGTACTGAACAAAAAAGACAATAACTTTGTGTTCTTAAATCATTGCCTCAGATTTAATTATTCTTTTTAGATGTGATTAGCCCACAATTTTCCAAAGCAAGCACATCATTCTGCACATAGATTTGCTGTCTAGTAGACTATATCCATAGGATATAGACTATATCCGTAGGCAATACTAATGCTAGGCTCAAATCCTTTTAACAAAATTGACAACAAATTTTAAGTCTGTGGAAATTAAATAATATCCTTCTGCTTCATTTGATTCTCAGACTTCCCCAGTAAGCAGTTCCATTCAGTGTGAATTCTATTATGGTACTATGTGATTCTCATTTGCTTTTAAAGTCTACAAACCTTGAAAACATTACTCTTAGAGGAGTTTGAATTGTCCATAACTTTCATCTGGGAAAGTTTCTGTATACAAGACTATAATGTTGAACGAGTTTTGTCTCTTTCAAAATAATATGTTGAATATGTTGAATATTTTTTAATCATTAATATTTTATCTTTGGAAAGCTATGGGATATAAAACTGCCAAGGGATTTTTTTCAACAAAAAAGCATACATACTCCTACATTGTATTTTCACTGCAGTTCAATATTCTTAATTTTCCATTCTTTCAACTTCTCATAAAATTATTTGTTTCCATGTAATTGGAGAGATCAGATTTCATAAGCAAATTAAAAATTTAATTTAATTTTCATAAGAAAATTAAAAAATTGATTCCTTCTTAGAAATCTATGTAGCCTAGAATGCTACATCCTTTGACTGTTTCTGAATTAAGCCATTGAATTTAACATATTTTACATTCTGTTTTTATTATCATTGATGAATTGCTTCAGGATTACAATGTTTGGCACATTTTGACAAATTGTACTTTAATACCATGACAGGGATAAAATCAATGCTTTCAATTCACCATTAAAGGAAACAAATTATGATTCTTAATCATAGCTAGAGTTTTGCTACATGCTAAAAATCTAGCATTTATCAATACTAACCATTTTTCTGAATTTTTTAATATTTATTTTTTCATTCTACTAACTAAAGTTTTATTGAAGTGCCTGTATTATTTTATTAAGGCTTTCATAACAAAATGCTGCATGCTGGGTATTTTAAACAATAGAAATTTATTATTTTTTTATTAGTTCTGGAGGTGGGAAGTTCCAGATCAATCAGAAAATTTAATTTCTCTTGGCCCTCTCTGTGTGGCTTGCAAACAATTGTCTGTGTATTTATGTGCTCTTCACTCTGTACCTGTCAGTGTCCTAATTTCCTTTTCTTCTGAGGAGATCAGTCATATTGCATAAAGATCATTCTGCTATCATAGTCCTAACTTAATTATCTCTTTAAAGACCATAGATCCAAAATTAGTCACGTTCTTAAGATTCTAATGTATGATGAGGGTAAATGATTCAACCTATAGGAGTAAGTACCTGCACTTACGGTTTAAGAGTCAAACAGTTTGTCTTTCATTTCATATATGTTTAATAAGCCAGGGACTGTTCTAGATTTTGAGAATATAGTACAGACCATAACAGATGAAAATAAGATTATAGTTGATTGTAGATAGAAGCTAAGTGACTCAATGGCATTGACAGTAATTACTGCTTTATTTTATATTAAATTCTAGAGAATGAAACCAATGAAAATATTTTGTGGGTATTTGTAAGCAGGTAAGTATTTTGTCCAAAGAAAGTATAGCCATCTCTTACCTGATGGAAACTCCTATATTTTTTGTTGTTTTCAGGTAGCATAAACTGAAGTCAAATAAATTTCGAGGTATTGCAAAATAATTTTTAAGAGAGTTAAGAAGGATTTCTTGGTTTTTCTATTTGTATAACTCTAAGTTGTCAAGTATTTGACAGAACTTCAAATTTTAAACCATAGCTTTGCTTAAAATTGCATATCATTTGAAAGTCTATTTTGTTACTGATGACAGACTTGAAGTGTCTGCTGCAAATTTACCACTGTCATCAGACAGTTATCATTTCTGCTTCTTTATTTCTGTAACCCGCTCATAATTTTCTATAATTTAGTCTTCTATCTATTCATTATTGATAATTGGTAAACATTGTATAAATAAGAACCTTCCAAGTAGTTATTAGTCATTTTCATTTAAAAAATTCAGTCCTTACTTCTCAGAGTTCTCCCTGCTCACTTGTCAGATCTTGAAACTAAATCCTCTGCACTCAGTTGTTCTGTTTTGTTTCTGCTTTGTTCAGAGCAGAAATGGTCTTCCTTTAATCCTCATCTAGCCTGAAGTTTATGCTGACTCCTGCTGTTGCTATCCTGGCCCAGTAATTTTTTGTTTTGAATTCTTTTTTTTATCAGTACCAATGTCTGATGCTGAGGCAAGCAGTGTCTGGAAAGGCTCCAGGCA